>PVKU01013995.1:0-25472 GCA_004027475.1 Anoura caudifer
TTATACATAAGACCCATGGAGATGAACTAAGGTGGGGCAATAGCTGGAGGGAATAAGGGGTACTGGGTGGAGAAGGGCAAAGGAGGCAAAATTGGGACAACTCTAATAGCACAATGAATAAAACATTAAAAAATTTAAAAAAGTAAAAATTACAGAATAACCCAAGTCATCTGCACTGTGATAAGAATCATGTGTTCTGGAATCAGGGAGAGCTGAGATTCTTTGCAGCATGTGTGTGAGCTTGGGCAAAGTACTTAACCTCCCAATACTCACCTGTTAAATGAAGTGGAGCGTTGCTAATGCTGGAGACTGTGCATGAATTGTAGGCATGTGTTTGCTACCCAAGCTTCCTAGACAACAAAACATCAATTTATTTGTCCTCAAACTAAATCTAGTGTTGAGCACCTACTGAAAAGACTGTTAAGAATTCAATCTGCAATCTGTTATGTTTAGAGGAGCCACTCCTCCCTTAGATTGATATAAAAACACAGGGGATCCCGCTAGTACCTGGAAAATATGGAAGCAGACTGGCCCCTTTTCTTTGGTGGTGGCAAGTCCTCCAACATGGTACTTCTGCCTGGCCCATGCCTGTGCCTCTTGGGCATGTATGATGCTCCAACAGAAGTTCTCCCTTGCTGACCCCAGTCTCAGCCTCAAGTTCCTCATCTCTGCTCTGAGGCTTCAGATCTCAGTGTCCATCTTCCACACACCACACAGCCATGTTCCAGTAGGAACATCTGCCTTCTGTCTGGGGGACGAGCCCCTCTCCCAGCTCCTCCCACCTTCATTGTTACCACTAGCTGCTCTGAATCTACCAGGCTCCCAAGCCAAAGCTTGGCTGAGGAGATTTCTTCCAGGATGTCATTACTTTGGGCCAGAAGCTCCAAAGGCAGTAATACCAAGGAGGAGAGGAAATAAAGCTGAAAATAGAATTATGTAACTACCGTCTTGGAATAGTGGAGGGAAAAAATCGCTCATTCTTTTGAGTCTCTTCCTATAGCAATTACCCCAAATTATCTTGCCACTTAGGGAAAGTGCTTTGTTCAATGCCTGGCACAAAGCTGTCTCACAATAACTATCGGCATTTCTTTTGGATAATAGACAAGGATTTAGAGTGATATAAGTAAAGAAATTATCCAGCTGGAAAATAAACTGGAGAAACTGGAGCTGTCTAAAGAGAAGACACCTAAATTATTAAAAGGATGAAAAATAAGGCTTTGAGAGAAGTCACTTGTATTAATCAATATGGAAATGAAAAAAGAAATGGAATGCTTATATTTGTTTTTAAGCATGTGACAGCTTACAGCAAAGGCCCTGATCGGCTGTTCTCCATCAACCCCAGGATTTAAAGCTACAGGTACTTGAATTGCATTGTGAAATTTGGACTAGTCACACACACAAAAAGTATCAAGTACCTTCTCAGCACAGGATTTTATAGAAGTTGTGGGTGCCCCAACCCTAGAGATGCTTTAGGTGGTTGTCAACTTCACATTCTTGGAAACAAGGACTGGCTTACTTGATGCACTGGGTCCTCCACAACATTATGATTCCATGTGTGCTTTTGTCACTTGTTGCATGATCTGAAAATCATATTTCCTCATCTGCAATGTTGTATTTTTCATCTCAATTGAATACACAATGAGATGTGGCGTAGAAGAAAGGTCCTCTGTGAGTATCAGGAACCTAGGTTTGTACTGCTACTTTTAAACTGATTTCCTGGGTGACCTACAGTAGCTGGTTACCCTCTATCTGAATAAAGAGGAGATGGAATTAGAATTACTTTATCTAGTCCCATTCAGCTTTACCATTCTGAGGCTTTTTTCTTCACATTTTCTTTCTCTACTCTTAATGAGCAGTAGAATTAAGCATTCTTTTATTCTCATAGACTGCAGTTGTAAGTTTCTAATGTAAATACTTAATTTACAAGCATCTCATTTCTAAAAGGAAATTAAAAGGTTTTCTTGTGGAGAAATGTGGCCATTCTACAATATTATTTACATTATTCTACAATATTAACGGAAGTCTGTTTTAGTCAATTTTTCTAATTTGAGGAATCCTATTTTTCATGGGACAGGCAACTCACTACAGACACTTCTGTCTCTTACCATGGCCCACCTCTATAGCACATTAGGCTTTTTCACTGTTCCCAACTGAGCTTTCACTTATTTTGGGTTGGTGGGATAGAGCAATCACACTTTCATACACAGCTTTGGTGTTCAGGCAAGACCCTCTGAAGTTTCAGGCATTCTGGATTCCTCAAAATCAGTGCCTCAATTCAGGCATTGTTACATCTGAACATGGAGTTAATCAGACCACATCTTTTTAGTATGCCCTTATTTAAAACTCTGGGGACAGAAGCTTCTTTTCCCATTGATCTCCCACCCATCGACCTAAAACGTAGCCCTTGGTAGCAATTTTTTCTTATTTTCTGCAGCTTGCCTCATTCTCAGTAGGTGAATCCCAGGCCTGGGAAATGGGATCAGTGACTGATCTCCATTTCATTCTTCCCTCATGCTCCACTCTTTCCAGGTACTAGACTCTGAATGCCACCTTGCCAGATAGTGATAGAACCTCTGCACGTGGTTGTTTGTGTGTTGTTTAGTTTGACCTATTTACAAGTTACTTTTTCTATCCTCTTTGAGCATTTTATTAAAAGGTTAGGTACATGTATAATGTAAAACAGACATTCAAACAGTGTCTCATGGTTTCACTCTATTTTCTCTTTCCTCCTTCGATTCCTTCCGATTTTCCATGCATTCCCTTCTGCCTACTTCTGTTGCTTTGTTCTCCATTCAATCACATAATAGCTGTTTAATGAAAATGAGGGTGATTTTAGGGGGGAAATTTTGTTTCAATAGAACCTATAATACAGAATTGTGAAAATTAGACTCTAGTTCACTTAATTGTAAAATTTTATTTTTCATCTATGAACTACACTGGATCCTGAATTGTTCTAGTTTTCTGAAATGGTTTGGCTAAGCCATCCAGCTTCCATAGAAATGGAAGAGAAATTGACAGTGGGGATTTGTAACAATGGAAAATTATAATGGTGGGAAACTGTAACCCACCCCACCATTCCTTTGACACTGTTTCTGTAAGCGCAGACTCTGACTAATATGGAGCTTACAGATGAACAGCATGTTTGTATGAGAATCCCAGGAACCAACTTCAGAACATACAGACTCTGACCTTCAGGCATCCCAGCTCCAGGAGATTTGCTGACCTTTAACTGTGGAGCCAGGATGTCGTACATCCAGGATGATGTGAAGCCAGGGTGTCTAAAACAGGATGCTGCACACCAGACCATAACTTGCCTTATCAGAATGGACTGTGGTCGTCTTCATGTAAAGAACTTTTAAACACCAACCCTTGATTTCTTTGTTCTACTCCCCCCTGCTTCCTTATAAAAACCTCTACCTTCACTGAGAGGTGGAGATGGACTTTGAGATATGAGTCCCCTATCTTCCCAAAGATGTGGGCTTTGAGACATGAGTTGCCCATGTTCCAGGTGGCAGGCACCTGAAAGTAAACCACTTTCCTTTACATCAGCACATGCCTGTCAAGTATTGCTTGTGTAGCAGCAGGCAGCTGGACCTGCATTCAGTAACATAAGCTTTTATGGATTTTTGAGCTCATGAGCCTAGAGATAGAAACAATAGTGCCTTCTTCCTGTATCCACAGGCCCAATCCCTTGAAGATTTTTCTATCGGCTTTACCTGGGTTACATGCCCATCCTTTGAACCACTGATTTTACACAGGGCCATGAAAAACCAAGATTGGACAGACGGGGTCAGTCCTTTGGCAGAAGGTGGAAGACAAATTGGTATTGGCAGTCTCATCAGAGCAACACAGAAGGAGATGGGCAGTTTGGTGAAGAGAGGTGTTCTGGGCAGGCTGCACCCTTGAACTGCTATGAAGTGAAGCAAACTATGCCTATGATGTTGTGTGGTTTTAAAAAGAAATACAGCCCTGTGGCTATTGCAGCATTGTTGGGAGTTTGACATTTTCTTCTTAGTCCCCCAATTCTCTTATTAGAAACAATTTCATCTTTTCCTATTTCTTTTCAGGTATTTCATCTGCATGGTTTAGATTTCATCTTTGTTCTGAGGTCTTTTACCAACTTTTGTTATGTCAAGAATAGAGTCAGTGGCGCTCAGAGCATTCCCAGTGAGTGATTCCAATTCCTGCCAACACATTCGTGTTTCCTTTCAAGTCTGATTCTTTTCTACCTGAATCTTTACTCTAATTTTGATATGTAACAAATATAGAGTCAGAGTTGATATAAAAAGACTACAAATTGCGCTGGCTGGTGTAGGTCAGTGAATTGAGCACCAGCCTGCAAACTGAAGGGTCACCAGTTCCATTCCCAGTCAGGACACATGCCTGGGTTGCAGGCCAGGTCTCCAGTGTGGGACGTATGAGAGGCAACCACACATTGATGTTTCTCACCCTCTCTTTCTCCCTCCCTTCCCCTCTCTCTAAAAATAGGTAAAAATCTTTTTTAAAAGATTACAAATCATTAAAAAAGCAAAGAAGATGATTTCTTGATGTGGAGTCTTCACTGGATTTAATATTTAATTGAGTTATCACCTCCAGCCTCCTTGGAAGTGCAAAGTAGAGTGAACATGTAGATGAAGGATTTATTCACTGCACCACAAATGCTTGGTATAAGACATTCCATGTGTTCCCTGTAACAGCAGCCTCTGATAAAAATCTCTCTCCACTAAACCACGATGGAGCTTATTCCTGTGCTTTTCCCTTCTGTCCAGTAGAACTGAAAAAAATGAAGAGTCTGAACTTGTTTACTTGGAAGGATAGGACTTAAAGTGTCATTTTAGTCATAGCTTCAGAATGCAGCTTATCATGTACATGTTATATGTAGATTGGTACTATCAAAATGAAAAGGCAACATGCCAGGTGGTTGTTATATTTTAGCTAAAAATTTGCATTTGGTATTAAATATAAGGACATTGACCTTCCACAGATCCAGCTGAAGCTCACAGTTCAGTAAGAGTAGGAATCTGGCATTCAGCTGTTGAGTGCCTGTACATGGGTTGGGTGCTGGAGAGAAATACTCCAAAAATTAGCAGAAGTTATCTCTGGAGATGAAAATATGTGTGATGTTAATTTTCTTTACTTTTCTCTACAGTTCAAATTTTCTGGGACTAGCATATGCTACTTTTATGACAAAGTATCTATTTTTTTTAATTATACTTTATTGATTATACTATAACAGTTATCCTGAATTTTTCCCCTTTGCCCTCCTCCACCCAGCACCCCCTACTCCCTCAGGCAATTCTCTCACCTTCGTTGATGTCCATGGGTCATGCATATAAATTCTTTGGCTACTCCATTTCCAATACTATACTTTACATCCCAATGGCTATTATGTAACTATCTACTTGTACTTCTTAATCCCCTCACTTCTTAACTCATTCTCTCCCACACCCTTCTCCCATCTATAATCATCAAAATGAACTCTGTATCCATGATTGTGTCTCCGTTCTTGCTTAGATTTTTCTTTTTCGATTCAATTACTGATAGATGTAGATTTTTTGCCATTTTATTGTTCATAGTTCTGATATTCTTTTTCTTAAATAAGTCCCCTTAACATTTCATATAATAATGGTTTGGTGATGATGAACTCCTCTAGTTTTTTCTTGTCTGGGAAGCTCTTTATCTGTCCTTTGATTCTAAACGATAGCTTTGCTGAGTAAAGTAATCTTGGCTGTAGGTCCCTGCTTTTCATGACTTTGAATATTTCTTGCTAATCCCTTCTAGCCTGCAAAGTTGTTTTGAAGAAATCAGCTGATGGTCTTACAGGAACTCTCCTGTAGGTAACTAACTTCTCTTGCTGCTTTTAAGATTCTCTCTTTACCTTTAACCTTTGGCATTTTAATATGATGTGTCTTGGAGTGGGCCTCTTCCCATCTATCTTATTTGGGACTCTTTGTGCTTCCTGGACTTGCATGTTTATTTCCCATACCAAATTAGGGAGTTTTTCTTTCATTATTTTTTCATATAGATTTCCAAGTCTTGCTCTTTCTCTTCTCCTCTGGCACCCCTATGATGTGAACATTGGACCTCTTCAAGTTGTCCCAGATGGTGTTTACATTATCCATATTTTTTTAAGATTCTTTTTTCTTCTCATTTTTCTGATTGGTTGTGTTTTGCTTCCTTATGTTCCAAATCATTGATTTGATTCTTGGCTTCATCCACTCTACTATTGTTTCCCTGTAAATTGTTCTTTATTTCAATTACTGTATCCTTTGTTTCTGACTGGATCATTTTTATGTTGTTGAGGTCCTCACTGAGTTCTTGAGCATCCTTATAACCAGTGTTTTGAACTCTGTGTTTGACAGATTGCTTATCACCATTTCATTTAGCTCTTTTTCTGGAGCTTTGACCTGTTCATTAATTTGGGCCATGTTTCTGTCTCATTTAGGCAGCCTCTCTGTGTTTGTTTCTATGTAGTGGTAGAGCTGCTTTGACATTGTGTCTTGGTAGTGTGGTCTAATGCAATAGATGTCCTGTAGGATCCAGTGGCACAGCTTCCCCTGTCATCCAAGCTGGGTACTCGAGGTGCTCTCTTCATGTGGGCTCAGTACACCCTCCTCTTGTAGCTGAGCCTTGGTTGCTGTTGGAAGATCAATGGGAGGGATTTACTTGGGCCAGTCAACTTCAAGGATTGGCTGTAACCACTTACCACCAATCTCCACCATCCGTGGAGGATCAGCTGTACAGGGGCAGGGTGTTGGTGCTCTGATGCGGTCTATAGTTGTCCACCGGGCACACTGGCCCTGGGGTTTCCTGGGTGGTACAGGCCAATGTCAGCCCCCACCTGTGTTTTACCGGGGGCCACTCTTCCTGAGCTATAAAGCAATCTGAGATGGCTGCTACTTGTGCTGGGCTTCCCAGACAAAGCCAAGCTGTGAATCTAGGCTGGCTCTTGCTAGTGCTAGGTGTGGGGCTCGCTGCGTCCAGCTGTTTCTTGTTTGAGAGGATTTAGGAAGTTGTGAATCATGAGCCAAGACAAGCCATTCACATGGAAAAGGAGCTTGCATGGGGGGTTGTCTCTGGGGATTTCCAAGGTGGGTCAAACAGTGTTAGCCAGGGTGATGGAGTCTCAGATATGGCACCAGCTTTCTGGCTCTGTGGGGGAGGGTTTGAAAGAGTCAATGGCCTCTGCTCACCATGATGTCAGACACCTCAGACTCCCTCTGCATGCCACTGGTAGTTTTCAAGCTGCTACCCTAGTGCTGGAGCTCAGAGGGAGTGAATCTAAGTAGATGAGTTTAGTGTGTGTTCTCTAAGAGGAAATGCTTGGAGCTCCAGCAGTTTCTTCCACTGACTCAATCCCCACAGGTTTTTGCAGCCAGAGTTATGGGGACTTATCTTCCTGCCACTGGGCTGGGGGCCTGATGTGGAGTTGGGACTCCTCGCTCCCAAGATATCCCTCCTGAATTTTTATCCACCACGTGTGGGTGAGGGACCAGCCTGTTTTGTGTCTGTGCCCCTCCCACCAGACTGGATGGTTGTGGTTTCTTTAATTCCATAGTTGTTAGACTATTCATTCAGCTTGATTTATGACAGTTCTGCATTGATGTTTGTTGTATATTTTAGTTGTAGTTTTGATGTGGTTGTGCAAAGAAATGAGCCATGTCTACCTACACTGCCATCTTAACTGGAAGTCCCTGTAAAAATAGTTTTAAAAAATCAAGTTGGATAGGGCTTGGTTGGAGTGTCATCCCATACACTGAAAGGTTGCAGGTTCTATCCCTGGTTGGGGCATGTATGAGAAACAACTGATGGATGTTTCTCTCTCTCCCCCTCCCTTCCCCTCTCTCTCTTAAAAAAAATCAATGGGCATGTCTTTGATTTTAAGGATTAAAAACAAATCAAGTTCGGTGTAATTATTGTTCTATCAGAGCTTCCTGTGGTCTAGCTAGAGGTCATCATGCTGAATTATAAAGTTCTTGGTATACACCAAATTATATTTGAGTTAAATATACCTACTGAATGAAACTGACTGACATCCAGAAAACTCCTTGGCTTGAACCCTGTTCTGGGCACACTGATTCTGTCTTGACTCTGCAGAAAGCATCCCAGTGGATCTGGCATGTGTACTCACCTCCAGCCCCTTTGCTGTGTCATTGGACTATAGGAGTGTCTTCAGAAGCACTGTAAGACCTCTTAGGACAAACTCAGGGGGCATTCTGGAGCTGAAGTTCAGGTCACCAGTTCCCAAGCTTTCATACTGTGTGAAAAAGAAGAGAATTTCCCTCAATGTCTGGGAGTGAAGCATGGGGTAACAGATGGGAGCATGTCCCTATAAGGGGGAACACTGCCCTGAAAGCAGACCTTTCACTCCCAAGCTCTCTCCTCAAGCACTTACCTGCTGCAGAACAGCCTGTTCATCTCTCCCCGGGGTTTGTAAGCTGTGGTGTCAGGTTTGGATAGGGTCTGCCCAGTGCAGAGACCTGTCCATTGGAGAGTGCTCCTGAGAACGGTGCAATGTGGTAGTGCTTAAATCTTCTCCAACCCAACCTGTGGAATCTGTTCTTTGTGACCTGCAGTCCACTTGTTCAAGATCAAAGTCACAGTTCAAAGCCTACAGAAGGCCACAACCACCCACAGTAGCAGCAGGTTAAAGTGAGTAGGCCTTGGAAGTAGGCCTGGTGTGAGGCCTGATTTTCACTCAACAGTGGTGAGAATTGGGGGAAACAGTTCCCTTTTCTGAGACCTAACTTCCTTATGCGTATAAGAGGGTAGTTTATTTAGAAAGGTTACCAAAAATAAAATGGGAGTGAAACGTTGGCATTTCACCTGGCTAGTGTGGCTCACTTGATTGGGCATATTCTCACAAAACAAAAGGTCGCAGGTTTGGTTCCTGGTCAGGGCATTTGCCTGGGTTGTGGGTTTGGTCCTTGTTTGGGTATATAAAAGAGGCAATTGATCAACGTTTCTTTTCCTCTCTCCCTCCCTTCCCCTCTGTCTAAAAATAAATAAATAAAATGTAAAAAAAGAGAAATGTTGTCATTTCTATCACACTCACTCAAAAGCATATTAAGTTTTCCATTGAACATGTTAGTAAAACCTGTAACTGTTTGTTGCTCATGTCTGAACCAGCTGTGAGTTGTCTATATCAGGCTTCTGCTACAACACACACGCTGAGAAAAAACACTTAACATCCATCCTTTGAACTCTAGGGATAACTTTTATCACCCTGAGAGGCTTACTCATGTTTACTCATAGCAAGTGCTAATAACAGGGTAGGTAGTCATCATTAGTATTGAACTGAAAATGCATCACAATGGTGGTTTTCTTTTTTTCTCTTTTTAAATTAGTACAGAGATCTTTTATTTTTCTACTCTTGTCACGCCGTGAATTCATAGGGAATGGGTGCCAGCAGCTCAAACTCTTGTCCATTGGTTCTCACAAAGTGTGCTTCTCTGGCTGGAACAGGCTCGGGATTCAGATGAACCCAGGCACCTTTCTGTTAAGTTCCTCCTCCTTTTTTTTTGGCAATTTCCGGTCACACATGTCAGGAGCTGTCTCAGCTCCTCTAGTGGTCAAGATACTCAATGCATACATTGATTCTCTGGGCAAGAATCTTGTCTTTAACTTGTTCGTTTCCAATGATGCCCACTGTAGGCTTGCTCCACTTTGCCATGGGAACATTTGTGGCCATTCCTTTTCGAACAGTGACAATTCTCTTGATGTCAACAGTATTGCTTTTCTTGTAGATTCACATGTATGTGGCCAAAGGAACCACTCTAAGTTTTCTAAAAGGCCTTGAGAACATATAGCAGGTGCCTCTCCTCATTCCCATTGTGTTAGACATTTTGGCAAATTACTGGAAGATTGCAATTCTAGTTGGAAAGGATTTTTATTTTGTTTTCTTAAAAAAAAAACCCAAAACCCTACCAAGACTACTAGTTCTAGAGTGGAAGTTAGGGCCTCAGTTTTTTGTGTTTTCTACTATAACTAGGTTAACTTTTATATTCTATTTTTCTCTGGTTAATAAAGCCATTTTCAACACTTGTGGTCACCAAATGGGTTTGTTTCTCTAACAGAGTAAAACATGTTAGACATGATGAAAGCCTTCAAGCATCTGGTTTTACCAGAAACTGAGTGTAAAGTGGCCACAGTAGAATGGAGCAAAGGAAAACATCCTTTGAATTTTCATTACATCATAGACGTATTAGGTATGGATAATCTTATTTTCCATATGCAAATGTTAGTAGAAGGAAATAGCTACATTCTATTTTCCCCCAGAATTATACATACAAGTAGTTTGCCAGACAGTATTTTATTGAATCTAGGATGCCATCTACTGTAAAATATACCATTATTCTGTATGTTACTAAGAAAAAAAAGTCATTGCCATTGATTGAAAGATGTTAAATGTGAAAAAGTAAGTCTTGAAATCAAAGATGGTATGTTCTTCAATGCTTGATGAGCTCATTTTAACATCCTTTGTGTCTTCTCCTTACCATTAATACTTAAAGACATTAGTTGACTAGTTTGAGAGCGTTAGTCACAATTAAAATAGATGTTTCACTTTATACAACCATTCACCGCTGAATGCCCTAATCTTAATAGCATTTTAAGTACTAATAAAATGAAGCTAGTTTATGTTTCTTGAATTGACTGAATAAAACAAGGGCTCAGTCATTAAGCAGATCATGACAGCCACCACCAAGGGGGCCCACTGGGTCTGAGAGGGTTCAAAAGGTTTGTGAATGGCAATGTCATTTTGTCTTATTCCTACCTTGTTGAGCACTTGTTCCTAACAAATCCTTGGACTAATACCAGGTCTTCCCCTCCCACCCCCATCTCTGTCCCCTACCCCTCACCTCGGACTACTTACAGAAGAGCCCCTGTTAGGCTAATATTAATGAATTCACATCATGCAGTTATGGCATAGTTGTCAGGAGTATAACAGGAAGAATTGTTTCAGCAAGAGATTTAGCAGAAAGATGAAAAGAACTTTAGCAAGGAGAATGGTAGATAGAAAATGTCAGGAGAGAAATTGGGTTTCTATTTTGAGGATAGTAAAACCATTGTGTTTTAATGTATTCAAGTTCAGACTAATTCATAGCCAATGACCATGCAAGTTAAAGCCACAGGGTGTGTGCTCCCACTGAGATGCAAGGAATTTGGGTTCTACTTTCAGGAGTCAGAGTATGGGAGGTGGGGGGCTTGATCTCTGGAAGCCTCGGTTTCTTCATGCAGGATGTTAGACTGCAGGATCTCCAAAGCCCCTTCAGTCTGTGGTGCTGTGGTCTAGCTAGAGGTCATTGTTGAATGACCCAAGGCAAAACCAAGGCCTCGAGCCAGCCTCCACTGGAAGGAGGTTAGGACTGGGTATTGCCATTTTGCCAAGGACTTCTAGCTTCAGATTAGCACCAGACCTCAGGCGTTAAATTCCTGGACCTTGCAAAGTGGTTCCTGTGACCGTGGCTTTGGCTGCCTGGTATCCAAATACCCTTTTTCCTGTGGACAGACCCAGATTAGTTGGAGTGCAGGAGCAGCCAGATGGTGGGTACGTGCCACCACTCAGCCAAGCAGAGGCACAGATACGAACACACTGGGAGAGGCAGAGCTTTCTAAGGTGGGCTCACAGCAGAGGGAAGCCTGGAGCCACACACCATGTGGCATCTTGTGGTGGCCTTCTGGCCAGACGGTTCTGGAATGAGTCTGGCTGTACTCTCACTGTGTAGTCTCTCTTTGTCCCTGCCCCTCTCAGAACCTATTTCTTTCTTTCTCTCCTTTTTCTTTTTTTTTAAAAATATGGTTATTGATTTTAAAGAATGAGGAAGGGAGAGAGTAAGAACCATGGATGTGAGAAAGAAACATCAATTGGTTGCCTCCCAATTTGTGTCCAGGCCAGGGATTGAACCCTCATCCTAGGTACATGCCCTGGCTGGGAATCTAAGCCTCAACATTTTGGTGTATGGAACGATACTCCAACCAACTGAGCCTATTTTTCCCCTTCCCACAAGTTCTCATCAAAGCTTCCCTTGCTCCACAAAACTTCAAACTCTTTGCCATTAAGTCTGACCCCCTGATCTCTGTCAAGGGCAGATCTGTACTAAACTCTGGAAAGCCTGAGATAAAGGCTTAAACACAGAGGTGGCCTGGGGGTGCTTCTGGGTAAAGTAGCCTGTGAGGACACCTGGAAGGGTCTTGTCAGGAAGGCTCCCCAGAAGAGCCAGGCTACCTGGTAGATAGTCCACACCTCATAAGTCTGACCACCTGCCTCTTTTCTCTGATCCCTTCCCCTTCTGTCCATAAAACCTTCCCGATGTCCTGGCCATGCAATTAAATACTGTATTTAAAATCAAGTTTCGTCTAAGTTCCTTATGGGTTACCTCTGCTGCCACAGAGGGGCAGGAAGCTGACAGCACAGTAATTAGACATAGCTTGATAGGGGAAGCCTGGGAAGCTGGGGTGGATGGGCTGCTGTCTTCTAGGCCTGCCCCTCTTGGTATCTGAAAGCTTGTCTCTTAAGCCACTGAGATTCTCCTTGTAGTTTCCCCACAGCATAGAGCATTCCCTACATCACAGTGCTGGGGCAAGGGGATTTCTTTCTTCTTAAAATATCATGCTTATTCAGCCACTGGGGTACCTAGTCCTTGGCATTTAAGAAAAATGCTTATTAAACTCCGAATAAGGCCATTTCCTCTGCAATTAAAGGCTTTTTGGCTCAAACAAGATCTTTTCTGAGAAACCATGAGCCTATGTTCTGGTATTTCAACATTTCATCTTTCTCCTTTCCCTCACTCCTCATTAGGGTTTATATTGTGCTAGAAACTGAATACTACCATGAAGCAATCACCCAAACAGATTCGTCCACTTCGCAGGCTTAAGAGAATGTAGTTAAAATACACGCAGATCCCCAAAACCTGTGGTAGAGCTTTAGACCTAATGTATATGAAGGGCCATTTCCAGAAGGAATAATGACTAGAAGGCACAAATAAAGCACTGAAATAAAATCACCCTTTGAATTATGTATAAGCAAAGTAAATCAGTAAAATCCAAGTGCACTTTAAGAATAGAGATTTGCCATTTGCTGTAATGGGGATTTATTTCATCATTAAGAAGGAAGTGAAAAATAGAAGTAACAAAGTTAATTGTACTTAGTGTAGAGGACAAAGTGCTTCACATTTTTGATGATCTTCTCTCCGGCCCATCAGTATGTTGTCTGGGGTGCATGCGGTTTTAAATTGTCATTCAGAGAAGAGTTACCTCATTTCAAGGGGTTGACAGTCTCTCAAGCTGAGAAGATGGGACATAAAGTTCTGATATTCCTTTCTTTTGTTCACTCATTCATTCATTTATTCATTACAAAGCTCCTTCTCTGTGCTTGGTGCTGAGGGGGATGGTAACACAATAGCAGAGCTCTCCTGCTCTTCATGGATTCGAAGTCTCTTCAGTATTTAAGAGTGGAGTGTCTTGTCCTATGTGTTGTTTATCTGATGAGTACAGAAGATGTTGGGTGAACCAGTGAGTCCCTTTGAATTTCAAAGGAGAGCCTCTACTTCCTGTTGGGGTGATCAGGGGTGAGTTCATGAGAGCAGTGATTTGAACTGGGTTTTCAAGGATAAGTAGGATTTTGACAGGTGGAAACGGGCAGGGCAGTGACACTTGGGGACAGGGGAGATGATAAGTGTGTGGGAGATTCCAGCAATATTCCTTCAGGAGGAGGCTCCCTCAGAGTAAGATGAGAAGAGTAGTTTGGAACCATCCAGTGGAGACCTTTGAATGGAGAACAGAGTTTGTTGTGGGAAAGTTTGGGGCAGAGAAGCCCTAGTTTCTTTTCTGTCCTTGAACCTTCCTATAGGAATTGCTCTTCTGTTTTGTAGTTGATGGGTCTGGCTTAGGAAAACTGGAGGGCTTGCTGTTGGATTCTCCCCCTTCCAATTTCCCTTCTACTGATGAAACCTGGAAATTTCTGCATTTAGGAGTCTGAGGCGGGGCTTGACTTGCTCTTCCCTGTGGTGCTTTCTTGCTATGATTTAGTGTACCTTGCAATTCTCATTTTTATGTAGAGCCCCTGTCTCATGGGGTTTACAGGTCTACAGGCTATAGTTTTCTGAGCTCTCTTACTAATATTAACAATCAGCCCTGACTTGTGTGGCTCAGTTAGTTGGCCGTCATCCTGCAAAGCAAAAGGTCATGGTGTTTTATTCTTGGTCAGGGCACATGCCTGGATTGTGGGCCAGGTCCCCAGTAGGGGACACATGTGAGAGGCAACCGATTGATGTTTCTCTCCCTCTCTTTCTTCTGCCCTTCTCCTCTCTCTAAGAATAAAAAATATCTTTTAAAATCAATTTTTGTTTCTCTTAATTGTTTGAATTTTTAGAGATTGAGTAGTTATTTTTTTTTTAAATAGCACAGTTAAAGTCTCAAGTCATCATAGAGGCTATAGTTCTCCTGTAATCATAGCTTCCTAGCCTTGTTCATGACTTTCATCAAGTCTCCTATTACACTGGATAATTAAAGTCATGTGGACATCAGGGACAGAGCAGCCTGGGAGTGGCATCTGAAGGGCTAGATCAGTCTTCTGTAGATGAGGTAAGTCAGGCACAGAATATTGTTAATACTCTAACTTCTGATACTTTGTTGCTGGGTACAGGTACTCCAACATTCAGAGATTTTTGCTGCCCTTTGAAAGCTGCCAAACTCATAATCTCATGCAGATAACACAATAATAGTAATATCAGCCAAATTTACTGTGTGCACCATGCTACCCAATCTATAGGCATTAGCTCATTTATCATCAAAAGACCCCTATAAAATTAGCCCATTTCACCAAAGGAAATTGCAGTTAACAAGATTACATATGGGTACTAGTAAAAATGGTAGAGTAGGTAAATATGCTCACTTCCTCCCACAACCACATCAAAATTACAACTAAACTATAGGACAATCAACCTGCAGAACCATTTGAAGACTCGTTGAGCTGAAGTCCTTTAACTGAGGACAAAAAGAAGCCACGTTGAGACTGGTTAGAGTGGTAGAGACACTAAATGAGCAGTTTGCACACCCACATATGGTGGCTGAGAATCCACAGGGATCTCTCAGCTGCAGATGTCCCCCCTGAGGAGCGAGGCACCCCAGCCCCACACCAGACTCCTCAGCCCAGAACACCAGTGCCAGAGAGAGGAAACCCCACAACATCTGGCTGTGAAAATCAGTGGGCATTCTGTCCATCCAGGTGAGGAGAAAGGCTGAAGGTATCCTCTTAAAGAGTTCATGTAACACTCACTCACTCACAGGCTCTCATCCTGGGCTCTGGTGAAAGGTCAGTGGCTTGAGGGGTACCAAATTCATACAGGGAGAAACTGAGTTGTGTGGTTTCAGGGCAAGGGTGGAGGGACAACCACTATTGTCCCTTTACAGAGCCTTCCTCCCACACAGCCAGAAGGTTGTGGGGTTTCCTCTCTCTGGCACTGGTGTTCTGGGCTGAGGAGCCTGTCTTCCCTATTTTAAGCCTTCCACCCACAGGGCAAAATCTGAATATGCATTAACGTGGTGAACAAGACTCACACCACCCTGATGGCTCCTTGAGACCAGAGGCATTTTCCATGGCTGGGGCAGCCAGCAAGCAGTGGCAGCCTTTGGGGTACTCTGTGCATTCTGCTGAGCAACCCCAGTCCTGGTATTGGTGGCAGCTGGCCTTGGTTTGCAGTGTAGCCTCTTCCAAACACATTGGGCCCAGCACAGGCAGCTACCAACCACAGATCACTTAAATCTCCAAATAGGTAGCCCTGGGCTTGTCACAGGCAGCATCTGACATTGGTCTACAGCAGAGCTACTTCAGAACACAAGAGAACACCACCTGATTAGCTCCATGAAGTGGCACATGCAAAAGGTAGTCTTAGCAGGCACCAACACCCACTAAGTCAAATCCTGCTCCACGGGGTCAGCCTTGGCATAGCAGCTCATAGCACATACGGGAATCAACCCATGGGCACATGGGTGGGTGAAGCAACAGGTTGATGTCTCTCTCTGTTCCTTTCTCCAAAATCAATAAATAATTTTTTAAAGAATAAAATAAATGAACAAACAAAAGAAAAACAGCTTCATGGATACAGAAAACAAACTTAGTGTTGCCAGATGGGAGGTAGATTGGTGGCTGGGTGAAAAAAGGTGAAGGGATTAAGTACAAAGTGGCATTTACAAAATAGTCGTGGAGATGCAAAGTTCAGCATCGTGAATGTAGTCAATAATACTGTAATAATTATGTATGGTGCCATGTGGGTACTATACTTATTGGGAGATCACTTAGTAACTTGTATTAATGTCTAACCACTATGCTATACACTTGAAAGGAATATAACAATAAAGTTCAACTGTTATTTAAAAAATTGAAACAAAACAAAACATTAAAAAAATTAATGTATATGTTCTTGGCCACTCACAAGTAAGGGACGGAGCCTGCCTAGGAACTCTGGGTTTGCTTTTAATTCATACACAATCCTACCTACCTCAGAAAAGTGAGATAGTATCCTCCTTATTTTGTGTCTGAGGGTTAAACTTTCCTGAACCAAGTCAGTAGAAATGGCTTCACCTCTGGAGTTTTGGCCTCCCTGTGAATTCTCAGCCATGGAAGGATCTAGGAAAGGTTGCAAGTGAGGGAAGATGATAGAAGATGAAAAGCTACCTTATTCGTATTGTATATTATGAAATTTAAACAACTCTTTGAATTTATTTTCTTTTTCTGATTTAAAAACATAAAGAATATTAAATTATCTATTATCTCCCAATGTGGAAGAAGTACTTTAAATTCTTTTGTGTACTTTCTTATTTCTGTGTGCATGTGAACATTTATTACTGAACCAATTTTTCCCCCTGGCAAACCAATTCAAAATACAAAGCATTTGTGTAGTTAGCTATATATGTCATATTTGATTTTTCATTCTTTCTTGTACCGTAAGAACATATCTCTTGCCAAGTTGTGCTGTATGCCCATTGCCATTTCCATGTACAGCCCTTGTAATCTTCCCCCTTTCCATTCCTCCAAATACCGCTCTCATCAAAGTCACCAAAGTCCTGCCCATTAATAATCCAGTGATGTTTAATTTATCTTTTTTCTTTGTTGCTTGTGCTTTGGTATTATACCTAATAAACCACTGTCTCATCCAAGGTCATTAATATTTATGTGTATGTTCTCTTCCAAGAATTTTAATTTTAGTTCTTACATTTAAGCCTTGATCCATTTTGAGTTTATTTTTAAATGTAGTGTGAGGTAGGGCATCCAGATTCATTTTTTGTATGAAGATGTACCTTATCTCAATACCATTTGCTAAAAAGACTATTTTTTTCCCTAAGGAATTGTTCTGGCACCCTTGCCAAAAATCAGTTGATCATAAGTAGAAGGTCTGGACTCTCACTTTTATTCCATTTATCTATCTATCCACCATTATTCCAATACTACACTGTCTTAATTATTGTAACTTTGCAGTAATTTTTGAAATTGAGAAGCATGAGTCTTCCAACTTTGTTTCTGTTTTTTCAAGAATGTGTTGGCTATTCTGAGACCCTTGGATTTTCATATAACTTTCAGGATCAGCTTCTCAAAAAGAAGCCAGCTGGAATTTTGATAAGAATTATGTTGAATCTGTAGATCAGTTTGGGAAGTGTTACCATTCTAACAATATTATATTTCTTTACATTTATTTAGGTCTTAATTTGTCTCAACAATGTTTTGTAGTTTTCAGAGTAAAAGTTTTGCACTTTAAGAAATTCTAACCTAAATATTTTATTCTTTTTGAACTGTAAATGAAATTGTTTTCTTAATTTCATTTTTATTTGTTTATTACTACTATAGAGATATACAATTGCTTTTTGTATATTGATCTTGTATCTTATAACTTGGCCAACTTTGTTATCACTTTTAATAGTTTCTTAGTGGATTTCCTAGGATTTCCTCTATACAAGATCATGTCATTTGCAAATTGAGTTTTATTTCTTCTCTTTCAATCTGGATGCTTTTTTTCCCTTTTTCTTGCTATATTTCTCTGAATACAACCTCCAGTCCACTGTCGACATCCAAAGGCAGGTGTCTTTATTTTGTAGTTGGTCTTAGGGGGAAAACATTCAGTTTTTCATCATTAATATAATACTACTTGTGGGTTTTTAAAAAAATAACTATCCTTTGCTATGTTGACAACATCTTCTATTCCTATTAAATTTTTTTCTGTGTTTATTGAGATGATGATGTGTTTTTCCCCTCCCCCTTTATTCTATTGATATGGTGTATTACATTAATTGATGTTTTTAGATGTCAAAACAGTCTTGCATTTTTGGGATAAATCCTACTTAGTCATGATGTATATTTTTTAATATCTTTCTGGCCTATATTTGCTAGTATTTTGTTGAGGAGCTTTGCATCTATATATACAATAAAAAGTTAGTCTGTAGTTTTTTGTTTTGTTTTGGTATGGCATCAGGGTGATAGAAGCCTTATTGAATAAGATGAGAACTGTTCCCTCTTTTAGTTTTTGGAAGAGTTTGTGGAAGCATTGGTAGTAATTCTTCTTTAAATTTTAGAAGTCAGTGTTGACCAGTGTAGCTCAGTTGGTTGGGCATCATCCTACAAAGTGAAAGGTTGTCAGTTCAATACCTGGTCAGGGCACATGCCTAGGTTGTGAATTCTTCCCTGGTGTGGGTGCATCTGAGAGACAAGAGATTGATGTTTCTCTCTCACATCGATGTTTCTCTACCTGTATTTCTCCCATCCTTCCCCTCTCTCTAAAGATAAATAAATAAAATCTTAAAAAATACATATTTGTAGAAGTCATTGGTATACCATCTGGGTCAGGAATTCTTTCTTTAAAAAAAAATTATTTAAAGCCCTGGGTGGTGTGGTTCAGTGGATTGAGCACCAGACTGCTAACCGAAAGGTCACCAGTTCAGTTCCCAATCAGGGCACATGCCTGGGTTGAGGGTCAGGTCCCCAGTTAGGGTCATGAGAGGGGCAACTGATTGATGTTTCTCTCATACATCAATGTTTCTCTCCCTCTCTGCCTCCCTCCTTTCCACTCTCTCTAGAAATAAATAAAATACTTTTTAAAATTTAGAAATTTTCAGTTATAGTTAACATACCTTATTATATTAGTTTCAGGTATACATCCCAGTGATTAGACACTATATAACACGCTAAGGAATTATCATGATAAATCTCCTACCCATATGACACCATGCATAGTTATTATATTACTGACTATATTCCCTATGCTGTACTTTATACCTCTATGATTATTATGTTACTACAAACTTGTGCTTCTTAATCCCTTCACCTTTTGTACCCATCCCCCCAACTCCACTCCCATTCAGTACCTGTCAACATTCTCTGCATCTGTGTGTTTGTTTCTGTTTTGCTTGTTCATTTGTTTTGTTTCATAGATTCAATTGTTAATAGATATATATTTATTGCCATTTTGTTGTTTTATTTTCTTATCCTGCTCCCCTTCCTCTTTTTCCTCCTTCTTGTTCTTGTTTTCCTTTTCCTCCTCCTCATCCTCAAGAACACTCTATAACAATTCACATAATACTGGTTTGTGGTGATGAACTCCTTTAGCTTTTCCTTTTCTGGGAAGCTCTTTACCTGTCCTTTCATTCTAAATGATAGCTTTGCTGGGCAGAGTAATCTTGGCTGTAGGTCCCTGCTTATCATCACTTTGAATATTTTTTGCCAATCCCTCTGGCCTGAAAAGTTCCTGCTAAGAAATCAGCCACCATTCTTACAGGAGCTCCCTTAAAGATAACTAACTGCTTTTCTCTTGCTGCTTTAGATGCTCCTTTGTCTTTAACTGTTTGCATTTTTAAAGTTATTTTATTCTTTAGAAGATTTTATTTATTTATTTTTTTAGAGAAGAAAGAGAGGGAGAGAAACATCAATGTGTGGTTGTCATTCATGTGCCCCCCATTGGGGACCTGGCCCACAACCCAGGCATGTGCCCTGACAACCATTTGCATTTTAATTATGATGTATCTTGGTGAGGGCCTCTTTGGATTCATTTTGTTGAAATTTTCTGTGCTTCCTGGACTTGTATGTCTATTTCCTTTACCAGGCTAGGAAAGCTTTCAGGTGTTTTTTAAATAGGTTTTCAATTTCTCTCTCACTCTTCTCTTCTAGCACCCTCATGAAGTGAATGTTGGTATACTTTAAGTTGTCCCAGAAGCTCCTTACACTATCTTCATTTTTTTGGATTCTTTTTTTCCTATTCTAATTAGGTGTATTTTTCTGCCTCATATTCTGAATTGTTGTTTTGATTCTCATCTTCATCTACTCTACTCTTGATTGTTTGTAAATTATTTCAGTTAGTGTATCCTTCATTTCTGACTGTTTTTTTTATGGTTTTTTATGTTGTTGAAGTTCTCTAAGTCCATCTCTTCTTCTCCTAAGTTCATTGAGCATCCTTATAACTAGTGTTTTTAAAAGATTTTATTTATTTTTAGAGAGCATGGAAGGGAGGGAAAAGGAAAGGGTGAGAAACATCAATGTGAGAGAAAAATATTGACTGGTTCCCTCTTGTATGCACCCTGACCAGGAACCCGACTTGCAACCCAAGCATGTGCCCTGACCAGAAATCAAACCAGTGATCTTTTGTTTTGTGGAATGATGCCCAACCAACTGAGCCACACCAGTCAATGCTATAACCAGTGTTTTGAACTCTGCATCTAGTAGATCTCTTGTCTCCATTTTGTTTAGTTATTTTTCTGGAGTTTTGTCTTTCTTTCATTTGGGACATGTTTTTTGTCTCTGCATTTTGACAGCCTCCCTGTGTTGTAGTAGGTTTCCAGTGGCACACCCACCTCATTCACCCAAGCTGGTTGCTCCAGATGCACTGCTCCTATGTGGTCTGTGTACACCCTTCTGTTACTGTTGAGACTTGATTGCTGTTAGCTCATCAATGGGAGGGATTTACCCCAAGGCCAATAAACTGTAAGGGCTAGCTGTATCCACCGTGGAGGATCAGTTTTGTAGGGGCCCACCCAGCAAAGCAGGACTTACTTCAGTGGGGCTCTGGTGCCTACTGAGTCTGCCCCTTGAGTGTTGCTTGTGGAGCTGGGTACATGGTGCTTCAACAAGTTCTGAAGCTATCATTGGGTGCACTGGCACTGGGACCTCCCAGCATGTGCAAACCAAGGTCAGCTACCACCTGTGTTCTACCTGGGGCCACCTGGCATGAGCTACAAAGCAATCTGCAGGTGGCTGCTTCTTACGCTTGGCTTGGAGGTACCCAGGAGAGGCCTGTGGAACAAGGCTGGCTGACTCTAATATCTTGCTTGGGGCACTTAGTAAGAGGTATGGGGCACTTGAGGCCAAATGCTGCTTGTTTGAGAAATTTTAGGAAAGTCTGAATCATGAGCCAAGGCAAGCCATTCATATGGAAAAGCCACTGGAAACTACTTGGTTGGGCTCAAAAGTTACTGGAGCAGGTTCTCAGGGAATCACCAGGGCAGGCCAAAGAGTGATAGCCAGGTTGATGGCAACTCATATATGACACCTTCTTGCCAGCTTCATGGATGAGGAAAGGCCTCAGAAAAGGAACAATGGCCTCTGCTAGCATTTCTGTCTGAGATGAAGCTGCCCCTCTAGCTCTCACTCTGATACCAGACACTTCAGCACCTCTCCACATGGCCCTGGTACCTTTTGAGCTGCTGCCTCAGCACTGGAACTCAGAGGGAGTGAGTGTAAGTTTGTGAGTGGGCCGTTTAAGAACAGCTACCTGGGACTCCAGAAGCCCTTCGTCTTGCTCAGACACAATCCCCACTAGTTTTTACAGCCAGACATTGTGAGGACTTCTCTTTCCAGCTATGGAATCTTGGACTAGGGGGCCTGACATGGAGCTGGCACCCCTCACTCCTCAGGGGGGACCTCTGCAGCTGAGAGAGCCCTCCTGATTTATATCCACCACAAGTGTGTGTGGGGCCAGCCCATTCTGTATCTCTGTCTCTCCTATCAATGTTGATGCGGCTTTTTCTTTATACCCTTAGTTGCAGGACTTCCATTCATCTAGATTTCAGGTGGTTCTGAATGATGATTGTTCTGTAGTTTAGTTGCAATTTTGATGTGGTCATGGGAGGATGTGGATATCACATTGACCAGAAGGTGATTATATCTCAGGACTTTTCTTTGTAGGTAGTTTTTCAATTACTAATTCAATATCTTTATTTATTATTGACTTATTGAGATTTTCTATTTCTTCTTTTGTCATTTTCAGTACTTTTTGTCTTTCTAGAAATTGTTCATTCATCCAAGTTATCTAATTTGTTGGCACACAGTTGTTTATACTATCCTTTTACAGTCCTTTTTATTTCTGTGAAGTAGGTAGAAATATTTCTCTTTTAGTCCTCATTTTAGTAATTAGAGTTTTTTCTCATTTTTCCTCCATCAGTCTAACTCAGGGGTGTCAAACTCATTTTCACTGGGGGCCACATCAGCCTCGTGGTTGCCCTCAAAGGGCCAAATGGAATTTTAGGACTATATAAATTAACTAGGGGCAAGGAGCTCAGCATTGCTGCTGGGAAGAAACAAGGTGCTGGGCTGGGTAAAACAAGGTGGAGGGCTGGTTTAAAAAAAGTAGGGGGCCAGATTTGGCCTGCAGGCCTTGTGTTTGCCATCTGTAGTTACTAAAAGTCTGAATTATGTTGATCTTTTTAAAGAACCAACTTTTAGTTTTATTGATGTTCTCTACGGCATTTCTTTTCTCTATTCCATTAATTTTTACTATAATCCTTATTATTCCTTTCCTTTTGCTTGCTTTTGGTTTCATTTGGTATATATTTGTTAAGTTATAAAATAAATAACAGATTTATATATCCTTTAACAAAGTTACACAGGAAGAGTTGAGACATGGTATTATAATAATCATGTGTGTGCACTATAGAACAACTGAATTCATAGATGATCCTCGATCTCTTTGTTCCTGCCTTAAGAAGTGACTTCATCTTGGAATTAGCAGATGTCTCATGTGGGGTTATCAGGATCATTTCAGGATTTAATGCCACACTCAGTTTTCTCTGGTGCATCTTCTTCAGTGAGGTCAAACTAATCAACCAAATTAAGTTTTGAGGAGAAGAGGGCTGGAGTCCTAGTAGTTATGTTTGGGATTCAGGTTGAAATTCTAAAAATACAGAATAAAGAATATGTAATCAAACTAGAAATTATGTCCTTAACTTTGGAACCAAAAAGGAAACCCACCTGTGAAGATATAGTGGACAATATTCAAATTTAAAAATGAATACAAATTAACGTCTGACACCATGAGGGTTCCTAAGACTTTTGGCTTAGCAACTGTGACCCAAACCAGCAGTCATACCCTAAAAGAGAATGCAGTGGCCAATCCTGAAACTTGGCCCTCCTTTGGACTTTTGGTTTTGGAAGACTATGTGTTTGCTGTCTGAACAAGTTGGTTTGGGCAGGCTTTACAACATGTAAAGGCAAAAACAACCTAACTGGCACACCCCCTGTTACCTCTGTTGTCAGTTCTCCCTTAAGTCCCTGAGGTCTCTGTCAGAGAGACAAAATCAATATCTAGGCTCTGAAAGCATTGTTTTGGTTCTCTTCTCATCCTTCATGGTTAGCTCTATTGCTGAAGCATTATCTTCAGTAAATAATATATATTCTCAAACTAGTATAGGTAAGCATCACAGGGACAGGTTTTGGTGGGGAGGCTGGTAAACAGGGAATATGATCAAGTTTGTCTTTGGTGGGTCATTGGAATCTGCATGTTAAATAGCTTCCAAGTTAATTTTGCTGCAAGATATCTGAAGACCACATTTTAAAGACACCCCTCCCGGGAGAGGGGAAGGAATTTCAGGGGAAAAGGAGAAGGGTCTACAGGAACAAGTATAAAGGACACATGGACAAAAACTAAGGGGAGTGGAAATGGGAGGGAGGTGGGGAGGGCTGGGGGGGGTGAGATGAGAGTGAAAGACAGAAAACTATACTTGAACAACAATTCAAATAAAATAAAACAGGGACTTCTGGCCAAGATGGAGGCGTAGGTGGACACGCATGCCTCCTCTCACAACCAAGATTAAGGACAACAAAAATATAAAACAAAAACAAACAAACAAAAAACCCCAAAACCCAACCAGGACAGAGAGAAAATTGAGTTGTATGGGAGTCCCACAACAATTCACCCAGACCGGTAAGAGGGGTGGAGTCAGTGGTTGGTGGAGTTGGGTCACAGCGGGATAAGATGGTGGCTGGTGGTCCCGGGTGCACAGTCACCCCAGGCACATGGGCGGTGGTTGCTGGTTGCTGAACACAAGGAGGCCAAGCAGGGCACACAAGGTGGTTGACTGCGGACACACATTAGCGCACAGATAAACCAGGTGAAAATGGGCAGCAAGACAGACTGCGTGATGCAGGGCCTCAGCTCTGGGAAGTGAAGCCTAAAAGCACCCATTGAAAATACTTGTAGGGGCTGAGGTGCCAGGGAGGGAGTCCCAGCCTCACAGGAGAGTTTGTTGGGGAGACCCACAGAGTCCTGGAGTGTGAGCAGGCCCACCCACATGGAAATCAGCACCAGAAGGGCCCAATTTGCTAGGGGAAAGAGGCTGAAGGGACTGGAATCCGCGAGAGAGCGAGGAGCAAGCGCCATTGTTCCCTCTCAGACCCGCCCCCACATCCAGCATCACAACCCAGTCACTGGGCTGCCCCACCCTGGTGAACACCTAGGGCTACGCCCCTCACTACGTAACAGCTGCAACCAGACAAAAACAAAAAAACCAAAACCAAAACCAAAAACAAACAAACAAAAAAAAAAAAACAAAACCAAGGATGGCTCAAACAGGAGAACAGACTGGGGCCCCAGAGCTAATTCATCTGAGTGACCAGGAGGTGGTCAACCTATCAGATGCAGTGCTCAAAGCACTGGTAGCCAACCTATCAGAAGCACAGTTCAAAGCACTGGTGATTAGGAAGCTCACAGAATTGGTTGATTTTGGTCACAAATTAGAGGAACAAATGAAGGCTACAATAAGTGAAATGAAAAACGCACGGGGAACCAACAGTGATGGGAGGAAAACTGGGACTCAAATCAATGGAGTGGACCAGAAGGAAGAAACAAACAAACAAACAAACAAAAGAATGAAGAAACAAGAATTCAAAAAAATGAGGAGAGGCTTAGGAACCCCCAGGTCATCTTTAAATGTCCCAACATCTGAATTATAGGGGTACCAAAAGGGGAAAAGGAAGAGCAACAAGTGGAAAACTTATTTGAACAAATAATGAAGGAAAACTTCCCCAATTTGGCAAAGGAAATAGACTTCCAGGAAGTCCAGGAAGCTCAGAGAGTCTCAAAGAAGGTGGACCCAAGGAGGAACACACCAAGGCACATCATAATTACATTAGCCAAGATTAAAATGAAGGAGAGAATTCTAGAAGCAGCAAGGGATAAGGGCACAGTCACCTACAAAGGAGTTCCCATCAGACTGTCAGC
>PVKU01013996.1:0-25460 GCA_004027475.1 Anoura caudifer
CCCCCATTTCCGACTCCTCCTACAATCAGTTACACCTGCCAGCATTCCCGTATATTCCAAGTATTTTTGGGATGCCATCATGAGTCTGGGCAGGTGTGTCCCCATTTTCTGGAGCCAATCTTCCCCAAGCTCCCACGCAGGCGCTGTGACTTGAGGTTCCTCCCCCAGTCATGTCCTGGGGGGGGTGGTCCTTTCCAGCCCTCTGGCTCAGAGCATGGTCACAGCTATTTAACACATCTAAGCTACCAGCCAAAGGCTATAGATATGTTAAAGGACCATGCCATGGATTAGCAGCTCTGCATGTCTCTGCTCCATGTGTCCCTTCCCCCAACTCATACCTGTGGGGGAAGGGGTGAGGACATCTTCTATGTCCCTCTAATATTCCCTGGACACCCTGAGTTCTGGGCCCCATTCCAAATCCCTATTTTGGGGGCCCCCCTCCTGGCTGCACCCTGCATCAGAATTATCCCCACCAACCCGAGCTGGAAGAGCCGGAAGCCAGGTACCAAGAGGGGAAACTCAGACTTTCCAGAGCCGGCTGCCCCCTGGGCCGGCGAGAGGCACCGAAGCTGCTCCGCGTGCAGCCCCCTTACTCCTTCCCATTCGGCCCCCAGCAAATTTATTCAGAGCTGAGCTCATGTCTCGTTTTATGGGTTTTTAGGAAACTCTCTTCATCGGTGTTTTCAAAGAATAGTGTGTGTGTGTGCGTGCGCGCGTGTGTTTCATCTTGTGTAAAGTTTCAGCTGGGAGCATCAAGCCACAGAGATTCGTAATGGAAAGAAATGTCCACTCGTAACAATGGCGCTGTGGCGGGAACGGCTGGCGGATCTGTCCCGTTTTACATCTGTCACCTGTGGTGTAACTGCCATCACAGGGAACGCTGAGGAATTCTTTCTCCCCACAGCTCCCTCCACATTCGTTACACTTCATGTTCACAGAAATTTTTTTCCTTGAAGCGTTCGTTGCACAATCCAAGTCAGTCTGGAGTGAATCTTCTGGGGGGAAAGTGGACACAGGCACATGCTTTCTCCTTTAACAGAGAGGAAGGGGAAACGCCGCCCTGTTTTTACGCTCACACAAGTCATGCACGCTGGTGCAGATGTGAACTCCAAGCCCCGCGAGGCTGGGGCTGGCATCTGTGAAGAGGCAAACCCCGCCAGCCAGGAGGAAAAAGGCTGCAGACATCACACACGTTGAACCTGCTGCCCGGGAGCCGAGGGAGGGAACATGCCCTACCCAGGCTCTCAGCAAACCTCGGTGCAGGAGCCCCGCTGAGAAGCTTCAGGGCTGTTGCCAACGGCCTTTTCTTTTCATGAAACATAAGTCTGAAAAGAAAAGATGAAGGCGAAGGAAGAGCAAACCATGTATCTCCCGGCAGCACCATGAGAAAGTGGCAAATTCCTGAGCCTGAGCTTCAAAGTCCTCAGCTCCCACACACACCTTAGCAGACTCTGGAGACAAGTGGCCGAGTTTTTCTGGACTGATGTAAAACCTGCATTTGCAGGCACAAACACCGAAATCTCAGGCACCACCGAGAGGCTGAGTGCCGCACCATGAAAGCAGTAAGTAAGGAAGCCGCAGATCAGATTCCCCAAAGCACACTGAAATGTCCAATACAGCGGGCGGGTCTCCTGTTTAAAAATGGCTCCGCGATGTGCGAGGACACAACTGTGATGACAACAAGGAAAAAAAGTCAGACTTATGAGTACTCCCCCCACCCCCGACCATGAGGGTGGAGTGACCTTTCCCTTACGCATAGGGTTTGGGGTGAGCTACACCCTGAGGACAGCAGGGGCCAGGCAGTAAACGCAGCGTGTGGTCTGGAATCAGAGGACACCAGTTCGGAGCCCGGCTCTGATGATTACTTGGACTCTCCAGGTCTGAGTTTCTCCTGTGCAGGGCTGTTGGGAGGCCCAGCACATAGTACATGTTCAGTAAACAGTCTCTGTGTAGAGATAATGGGAGTCCAGGCCCCAGAGCCACACGTACTGCCTCTGCTGTGTAACTTCTTGCACTCCAAGCAGTCTCAGCTTCTTTGAGCCTCAGTGTTGTTATCTGTAAAATGGGCGTGACAAGGACCGGACCTACTCTCTTTAATGTATGTTCATTGCTTCTCCATGTCCCTTGATGGTCTGTGGGTAAGGGGGGAGGTTCCCTCTCCCAGCACCAGGGATCAGCGAATTAATACCCGAAAGAATTTGTGAGCATGAAGTGCTATAAAAATGTTTGTTTATTTTTATTATTGTTACAAGTCACAGGAAAGTGTAATGTGGAGAGCACAAGCAGGAGTATGTATAGGCGTGCATGATGTGAGATGTATAATCCGGCCAGAACCGGTTCTCCCTCCCATCAGGCCCACGGCGGGGCTCCCGCCTCCCGGTCTGAATGTAGGCACCTGAGAGTCACGGGGTCCTCTGAGGCCAGCGTGCCCCACCTGCACCGCCTCCCCCACGCAGCGAGCTGTGGCCCTCAGTTACTGGTCCCTTGTCTACTGGCCACACCACTGTCCTAGGCACCGAGGGCTCTCAAGACTTGATTTCCCGGAGCAGCCTTGAAGAGGGTCCCCACGGTCCCCACACTGTCCCTCCTGCCTTCGTAATGTCCTGACTCGTTTCCCCTCCACATCCCTCAGCTCACGACGTGGCCCTGCTCTGGCTTCGGATGGTTACCTCCCCAGAGTGTAGTCGGGCCGCATGCCCTCCCAGCATGGCCGCAGGGAAAACCAACGCTGTCAGCACCTTGATCTTGGACTTCTAGCTTCCAGAACTGGGAGAGGATATGTCTCTGCTGTTTAAGGAGCCCTGGCTGCATGCGGGAGGTGTCAGCTCAGCCTGCTCCTCGGAGAAGGGCCTGGCACGTGTCCCGGCCACAGAAACAGCAGAGACAAAGGCCTGGAGACAGAACACATGGGCGGGCCAGCGCAGGGCCTCGAGAAGGGTCGGTGACAGTGGGCATCAGCTGACAAGGCGGGCAGGCTGCAGAATTCCAACGTGAACTTGACTACAATATTCTTTCCCTCTTTGTTCCGGAGATTATGGGCAGAGGCTTCCGGGTTCCACAAAGCCTCGTTTCTCTCAGACCCAGGTCCTAATCTGAACATTTGCACAGCCCGAGTGCTGCCTCAGTGGTGCCTGTGGCACGCACCCCCTCCCTGCCTCGTGTCCAGCCCTCTGCCTCGGCGACATTCAGCCGTTTGATCTCTGCATGAGTGTCTGCGTGGCCTCTCTCCCTTCAGATTTAGGTCCCTCCAGGTGTCTGATCGCCCGTCACACAATGGGGCGGGCCACACACTGGGGGGAAGGGGGTGTTGAAAGGGCTAGAAGCCAGGACACCAACCGGAGCTCAGTTCTTCACCTATAAAATGTGGTGGGTGGACCCTACAATCTCCCCAGTTTGAAAATTCGAAGGGTCTTGGAATAATTGTCACCTCTTAACAGAATAGGAATTCTGACAAAAAGTGGGGCAGGAGGTGGGCAGTAGCCTCTTCTGGTCACTCTGGGACCCCCAGCGAGCCAATCCCAGTGGAAGCCTGGGCGTTCAGGGCGAGTTTCTTCCCTGGCTATTGATGGAATCATAAAGCAAACCCCAAGGAACTGGGGACTTTCCTCTGGGGTCTGTGCCATGGAGGAACCTGCCCCCACACTCCCACCCAGAGGGCCACCTGGGAGGGGAGGCTGGTTGGTCCATCGGCCTCATCTCCAGGGGCCATTCTCCTGGTAGCCCCCAGGTGGCGCTGCAGGACCACAGCCCTGGGCCATCCTCCGCTCAGGCCTCCAGGGAGCCTTTCCTTGGAGAGGGTGAAACCTGTAGGCTGAAGCTTGAATTCCAGGCCTGACCTTCCTGGCACTTCAACACCTTCTGGAGCCTTCCAAGTCATGCACTCAGAGGCATCTATCATGTTCCCGCCACCTGGCATCAGAAGTGACGCTGTGCAGAGAGCCTGGCCGCGGGCATTCGCACTGGCCCACCACCCAGCCCATCGCCCTGCCCCCACCCTGCCCGTCCCAGTGCCCAGGAGACCGCCCCTCCCCCCGCCCCTGCTGCCTCCAGGAGCCCTACCGACGCCACGTCCACAGGCACGCCCGCCACAGGGAGGAAAACCTCCGAGAGTCTCCTCACAGAAACAAGCAAACACAAAGGAAAACAAACAGCACAATCACCAAACAGTCTGCACAGATGGAGCCTCCGGGCAGAGAAAACAGCTCACCCTCCACCCACATCCCTTCTGTGATTCCGCCAAACTCCGGGGGACCCACACCCGCACCCCATCACACACACACCACCACTTACACATCCATCTACACCACAGCACACACCCACACACACACACACCCATCACACACACACCATTTACACATCCATCTACACCACAGCACACACACCCATACCCCATCACACACACACCACTTACACATCCATCTACACCACAGCACACACACACCACACCCCATCACACACACACCATTTACACATCCATCTACACCACAGCACACACACACACACCGGCACCCCCATCACACACACAACACCACTTACACATCCACACACATACCACAGTACACACACCACACCCACATCCCCATGATACACATGCCACAACTTATACATCCATACACCACACCAAACACACAGCACACACAGCACACAACATACACACATACACACACACCACACACACGCACCACATACCACACAGTGAGTAACCTCTCCTGCCCTAACCCTGGGCTATTGAAGAGGGAGCATTTTCTTCCCTTGTCTTGCAGGAGGAGGGCCCTAGTGACCCAGGAACAGTGCTTTGCGGACCCTGTGGCTTCCTTCCTGGAGGTCAGTGCCAGGATGCTCACCCAGCAGCCAGTGAGGGCAGAGGCCATGCGATCACTGAGGCCAGAGAGTGGGCCAGATGGTTGCCGTGTGAGGCCCAGGGTCAGGACCGCCTGGCCCCCAGGCCTGGCTGCTGTTCAGTGTAGCCAACGGGGTGTGTGAACCAGGCAGAAAATGTGGACAGAGAGGTAGGCCACTGGCCAGGAGCGGGAGGTCTGGGCCCCGTCCCTGCGCCTGGTGACTGTGGTAAGAGCAGACGTGAGATGCAGCAGCTGCCCGGCCGCCCATGGGAACTCCTAGACGAGCATCCTTCTCGCCCATCTCAGCCTGAGGCCAAGCAGGGGGCACTCAATGGCTCCGCACAAGATCATCGCTTAAAATTCCGATCCCTCCCAGTCATGATAAAGTAGACATACTCAAAGCCACTTGGACCCAGTGCGGGGAGCCAGGGCAGGCAGACAGCGGGACCAGGTCAGGGACTGGCTTTGATGGATGGAGCCCCCGGGCCTCCCGAAGGTCTCGTGCACTCTGGTCCCATTCCCTGTCTGCCCCTCACGGCTGTACTGCGGGATTCGTGTTTGGGGGCCTTCCCGGGGCAGAAACAGGCGCTCAGGAGCAGAGAGGCGCAGCGCTGTGCATGTCCCACCTTCTCTGGAGCAGCAACAGACGGGACCTCATCCCTCATCTCTGGATCTGCCCTCCCTTCTCGCCTGGCTCTCCCCGCCCCACCCCACGCTGCGTGGAGCCGGGAAGGCAGGGAGCACCTGGAAGGGCAGAGTGGGTGGCCCAGGGTGTTCATGGGAAAAAGCAGAATCTGTCCAGACCCCTCCTCAAAGCCCTAGAATAAGGGGTCCCTGCCTCTTAGGGATGCTCGGTGGCCACTTGGGGCTGGGCTTGCTGTGCAGTGGCACCTCAGGCCCCCAGGCTGGTCGGCCCCCCTCTCCCAGCCCTGTGTGCTGGCCTTTGTGTCCAGCTTAGCGGTGCATCTCTGTGGTTTTTGACCTCGTGTCTAGAGCCTTCTCAGGACAAGGACTCACTTATTTTGGGCTCTCAGAAGCCCTTCTGCGGGAACGTTCTTTTATGGAATAGTTGCTCAGTAAGTGAGAAGTTAAATGAAATAAGCTGAATCCAAATTTCGTGGTGTGGGGCTAACAGGGCAGGACCTTGACCTTCCCCGAGATCTAGGAAGTGGACTCCAGGCCAAGGCCTCATCCACACCGGGTCCTACTCTCCACAACTGTGACCAGCAGACGCGGTGTGAGTCACAAGTGCCTACAGAAGGTCACGAGGGTGCCAGGGCACTCATTTCCAGCCACCCTCTGGTTGTGCCATGCGCTCGTGGGCTCCCTGTGGGCACCGAGTGTGCCCGCACCACAGCATGGAAGGGAGAGATTTCTAGAATGGGGCACATCTCTGGTGCTGCAGTGGCATCCACTTACTCGGCCTACCGTGGCCTGCCTTCCTTTCCCAGGGGCTATTCCCGGTGCACCCCACTCGTCCTCAAGATGGAAAACGAGTCTCTGGAAACCACAAGGGGAGGGAGGGAGGGAGAGGAGCTCAGGGAGCCAGCGGCCTCTGCAAGTCCCGGATCTCCAAACCGGAAGGCTGGTCTTTCCTGTTTAGACATCATGTCTGGCAGGAGGAAGTCAAGACCAAAGTAACAATAATAGTTACATAACCCCATGATATGTTAACATCGCCAGTATCAAAAATGGCTCTGTTTGTGGAAGGCCTGCCAAGCCCGACGGGACTTGGTGTGGCTGTCGGCTGCTGTGGTCAGACGGTAAGCAGTGGCGTTCGGGAGGCTTGACCCAGGTGGGGGGTGGCACCCCTGAGGGATGCCCCTGGATGCTGAGGGACTCCCACCCCAGCACGGGGGAGCATGCAAAGCAGCGTGGAGCAGTGGAAGGAGTCTGAGCTTTGCTGTCTGCCCAGGTTCAAATCCCACCCCGGCTTGTGCTCGGACTAGCTACTCAGCCTCTCTCCATTGCAGCTTCCTCAGCCCCTAGATGAAGACAGCACCCAGCTCACCGGTGTGTGGACCACCCGCACGCTGGAGTGCTCGGGAGCCACCTTAGAAACACACGGGCTAAAGGCGTGAGCTTTAGTTCATCTTGCGAAGGGAATAGTTGGACCAAAAAGGGGCCATGGGGCTCAGCTTCCAGCGGGAGAAGAGACCTCATCTGGGAGGGAGATGTCCCAGGCCAGCTCAGTTGTCCTTGTGGGTGGATGGGTGGCACCAGCGAGACCCTCGGGCCCTTGGTCAGTGCCAACAAGGCAGCCTCTGTGCTCACGCAGCCCCTCAGTGGGTGCCCCGTGCAACTCCCTCCACACGTGTGGGTGGAGGGCTGAGCCCGCCCTGGGCGACGTGCCTGGACATATGAAGGAAACCGGGAAAAGGCAACGCGAATGTTTCCCGGGAAACCAACACTCCTGGGAAGAACAGTCTCCCAGTTCTTCCTCAGCGACCGAGAGTGGGCCTTCCAACTGAGTTTAAATTCACAGGGGCCTGGAGGGAGTTCCACTCCTACCCGAGAGGCACTCCCCAAGTGCAAGGATTGCACGTGGAGATTTTGTGTGATCGCTGTGTCACAACTGTTTAGGATGCTTCACCTCCAACCCGGTTAATGGGAAGGAGTGACAAAGAAGGAAACCGAGGCCCAGTCGCAGGACGAGCACGTCACAAGCTCACACGGATAATTTGCAAAATCCGAGAGCGACTCAGTCTGCCCAGCGGAATCAAGGTCACGCTCCCTCCATTCTGATCATAGGGAACAAGTTGGTCCTGCGGGCTGTCTTGTCTTGTAGCCCAAGGCTTGTTTTGAGTTAACTGTGTCCGACATCTTCATGAGAGACCACTAAGTTATCAAGAGTTGTGTTCGCGAACCTAACACGGCTGGAGCAAAAAATAAATACTTGTAAAAGCCAACAGCCGAGCTGTGAGTTTCAACACGCTGCTCACAAACTAAGCGCCTTTGTACCCGGGCATGCACTTCCCATTTGCCGGCTGCTGGTGGACATGCCGCAGCCACACCCCGGCCCGTGTCCACAAATATGCTGCTCCCATGTCCAGACATGTCACCCGGGCCCTGCATAGCCCATGACTGTGTTGTCATGTGCTGTCTTCTCAAAACCACAGAAAGCAAACGATCTGTTTCTAAAGAAAGAAGTGACCACCGAGAAGGGGTATGGGCACTTGCCCCGCCTGTGGCTGAGGTCACCAGGTACTGTCCTCCCCCCAGGCTCCAGGTCCCCTCCGGTCACTCAGGGTCCTCTCCACCCTCCTTCACACATACACACACCCGCCCAGACCCAGCAAACCAACAGCTTCTTTCAACACATGAGCAGCCTCTCCTAAGCCAGGAAGTTTGCTCTCTGTCCGCTTCTATTTTGGGAGTTTGGACTCAGCCCTGGAATTTTACAAGCCTGGGAGAAATTGGCTGGGTCTCGGCACTTTGCTTTGCCCCTGCCTGCCCTCCTCACAACGCCCCTGTCCTCTGCATCCCCAGGACAGAAGGCCCCATGTCCCAGGGGCAGCAGGCAGACGGCAGGAAAGCCAGCGCCCCCAGCAGGCAGACAGGAGGGATGCGGGAGCAGGGACCACAGCCTGGTGGGGAGAAGTCGGCCCCTTCCAGAGGGCCCCTCTGTGTGGGGAGAGGCTAAACACTCTGTGTAGTAGCCAAAGCGTATGGTCTGAACTAGAATACCTGAGAAGATTCCCTTAGCTGGTGTTAGGGCAAAATAGACTCACTTTCTTAGAAAGAGGGCTCCTGACTGTAAAGGTAAACTACACCTTGACAATTTGTCTATTACCTGGCTCCTGACTAGCCTGTGGTTTTTGCCGACGCTGGGAATTTTGCCTTATTTGCCGTTTTATGGCCAGCACATGGGAAGGAGGGAGGGAGGGAGGAAGGGAAATAGCCTACTCCTGCGATGCCACCTCATAGCTATCTGTCCAAGGACACCGCAGACCAAGGGAAAGAATGGGGTGACTCTGTGAGAACCATCCCCTCTACCAAACTTTGGGGATAAAAGTCTAGCTTCTACTGACTGAAAACCCAAAAGCACCATCCTCACACTTTCACTTCAGTGCTTTAGATCCTAGCAAGGGAGAAAGAACGGCTGCAACAGCAAAGACTTAGGTTAGACATAAAGAAGAACTTCCAGTTACTCCCCTAACACCAGCTGTGTGGTGACACACAGTCACCACTGCCAGGTCCCTGCAGCAACTTCAGAGATGTCTGACGGTGGACTCCCCCTGTTACAATAGCCACAAATCAAACTTGTAGAAATCCAATATTTCAAACAATCTCAGATTCAGCATGACTTGTCCTCTGCTTGGCGAGACTCAGAATTTTAGAGCTTAGAGCAGGGCTTCCTCACCTCAGCACCATCGGCTCTTGGAGTCAGGTACGTCTTTGTGGTGGGGGCATCCTGTGCCCTGGAGCACCCCTTGGGGACCTGCCAAGCACAATTCATAATCAAAGCTTTTTCAAGCTCTTTCAGCCCCGGCCTGATGCCATTTAACATTCAAGTGCCCATCTCCTGGCTCTGCTTCTGAGCTTAAATACTATCTCCTAATTGTCACCCAACTCCCCAGGCAGGCTTGCTACAGGGAGACAACTCAGCGACCCTTCGGTGAGTTTCATTCTTGTCTAGACATCGGCCCCTGTGACTCTGGCTAATGGGACAGACCCATTCTTGGGAGGGGGCAGATGGCAAAGTTTCCGGGCATATGAGGCTGAGAGCCAGACCGTGGGATTGTCAGGGTCACCGAGAGGAGGCCCCTGAGGGCCTTCCTTGAGTTCATCCCTCCTTGTCACTTTGTACCTCCACAAGCTGACCCCAGGAGTGCCACAACTGTGAGGCAGTGCGGAGCCACTCAGACCACCACGGGGCAGCCTCACTAATGTGCGTGGACGGCCCCAGAGCACTCACGCTCCGATGCACTGGACCTGCGTGGGTAGAGAGCATCTGGACCGTGCCCTGCGGGGATTCAATAGGTGTTTTCTTTTCCAGGAGCAAAGCACTGATAAGTATCTGATTTAGAGCTTTCGGAAAACCCAGAAGATTAATTAGAAGGAGAACGTGCTTCCAAAGACTTGAAAACAGCGAGGACGAGACAATTAAGTTTATCATCCTCCCTGTTTTGGTACTCAATAAAAGTGTTTTTAATTCAATTACTTCTAATTCTGTCTATCGACTCCAGAAAAAGAGAGTTTTGCAATAATTAACTTGATGAAAAACAAATAAAATTTCAGCCCACACCTGAGCCCGAAACAGGTAACAGTGCGTGTCTGCAGTGGCCGTGTTCGGAGCTGGCTCATCCCCACGCTCGGGTGCCGAGGGCCAAGGATGCCGCCACAGTGACAACCGCGTCAGAGTTTTCTCTTTGTTGCTCGAGGTTGGCTCAGTAAGTGGCTGGTGTTGACTTCCATAGTGCTTGGACCTCAGTCAGACTCTCGGGGCATGAATGATTTTTATAAATCTGCATCTATGGAATTCTATTTCGTATACAAAACTCTTCCATGCTTCTTCCAACACTTAGCGCTGCATCGCCCCCTTCTCCCCTCTCCTTGGAACTTCATCTTCCCCGTGGCACCGTCTCAGCCCGGGTCCCACTTGCACCCTCGTCCCAGACTCCCCTCCACCGAGAGGTGAAGACTCCAGGAGAGGGCACAGGCTGGGAGCGGGGTGCCCTCCCATCACCTGCAGGGGCTGCTCATCTCCATAGTGGGGTATTGAACAGTGTCAGGACTGAACGACCTTTGTCTGCATAAGAGGAAGGCGGAGGGATTCTTCCATCCACCACCTGTCCCCAAGGAGATGGCTCGGACCAGAGTGTGTACCCCATCCTCCGTGAGGTCCGCACCTTGCCCCAGGATTGGGATATTCCTAGCTGGGCTCCACGCCAGACAAGCAGACTCTGCTGGTCCTGCCCCAGCTGAGGGGCAGGTGCAATGCGGCTGACCTTCGGGGCCGACTCACCAAGCTGCAGGCCGGTGTGATGGTGGAAGACTCAGAGCGAACTGCTGTCAAGTGTCAGCCCTGAGGGCTCCAGCCCGGGGTGAAGACCGGAGCGAGTGTGAGGGTCGGAACCGAGCCAGCCAGCTCTGAAGGATGAGGTGGAGGCAGGGTCAGGAGAGGGCATGAGGGTCCGGGAGACCCTCCAGGCCATCTGGGGGCACTTCACGGGAAGACAGGCAGGACAGGCCCTGAACCAGGTCCTCCTGCTCCATCGCCTAGGTCAGGAGCAGCCTGCGATGACATAAGCCCGGGAAGGGGCTGTTCAGACAACCATCCTGCTGCCTGCAAAGCCGCCATGAGTCCGCTTCCCTTCTGCTCATCTTCAAACTGCCGCTGCCCATGTTTCTTCTCCAACCACGTTATGAGCCTCTGAACAGCGGAGAACATGTTTTATTCATCTTAACACCAGCCACTGGATAAACATTTGTTGTGCCATAATAATTACAGTAATTACATTAATAAAAAAGAAAAAGAGGGACCACCTCCCAAGTGCTAGGCGCTAGACAGGATCGCACTGCATTCTCAAACAATCTGAGGTCGTGGAAGTCAACATCTCCAAAGATGAGAAAATTGGGCGTCAAAGAGGTTAAGTAAGTGGCCTGCATCCTCCAGACGGTGAGTGGCAGAGCCCAGCTTTTAACCCAACATGTTCCAGGGCTTACCCCGCAAAGGAATCCCACAGCCGGCCCCCGGCCCCAGGATGAAGAGCCAGGCCGTCGGGGAGGTGAGGGGCCAGTCAGAGAGAGGTGGGAATGTTCCTCCTGCTGGAGAAACATCCAGATGCAGCATCCAGACGACGCGCCCGCTCCTGTCCCAGACCTTCCTGAACTGCCTGGGCTGGGCCACTCACAAGCCTCTTGGAAGCCACAGGTTGCCATTTACCTCTGTGAAGACCACCGTGCACCTGGAAAGGCAGGGGGAACGGGGGTGCCCCAGGTCTCACAGCGCCGCTCTCCCAGCCTTGAGAGAGAGGAGTCCGCCATCCTAGGGAGCCCGAAAAAGAGGGAACTTCAGTTCTTGGGAACCCGTTGTGGAAATAAAAGAAGAAGAGAATGACCTGTGTGCAAGGTGAGCCTCCAGCTTATTTTAATTCTGCGCAGAGACCCAGCCGAACTCCCAGCACGTGAGCTGGGCACAGGGACAGAGAGCCCTGCAGCTTGTGACAGCCCCCTGGGGTCAGCAGCCGGGGCCTGCCCCGGGCCGCACATGTCCCGAAGGACTACCCTGCAAGTCCAGACCATGCACCTGGGTTTCTATCCCCACGTGACAGAGGAGGAAGCTGCAACACAGAGACCTTGCAAGGTCACGTGGCTCCAGTCTCGACATAAGGCGCAGTTCACCTGTGACCCTGCACTCTTCTGGGACAAAGCACAGAGGGGTTCGGACTCGGGGCTGGCACTAAAAAGGTCCCCTGAGGCCGTCTGACGCACCCCCACCCCCACAGGAGCCCCCTGGGCACTGGGCCCAGAGGCACCACTGACCCCTCCTTGCTTACTGCCTTCATCCTGCACAACCTCCACCCTAGGAGCCAGCCACGCCCCTTTGATGGCCACACCGGAACAAGGCTGTCCTCCTTCATTCATTCGGGCAGGGCTCCCTTGAGTCTAAGGTGACGGCCACTCAACAGCTCAGGCCTGACTGCAAAGCTCTGGGGCAACAGGAGGACAGGCCCGCAGTGACTCTGCCCAGCAGGTCCTGTCGACTCCCGTGAGGGACGCTGCCGAGGGCGGGTGCCGCGTGATGGATGTCTCACCCTGGAGGGGGCTCCCGGCACAGCGTGGCCTTGGACCAGAAACTTCCCTCGAAGGTACGAAATCTCAGAGAGACATTCATTCGCACATGTCCCCAAAGGCACACATTGAAGGCTGTTTCCCAAAACACTGTTTGTACGAGGAGGAAAGAGAAAAACTGGAAACCGGAAATGATAATGAGTCCTAATAACGGTAATATTTCCACGGATAAGGGAGAGATTAAATCATGGTGTATTTATATTACGGACAGTGCGTCGTAGCCGTAAGAAAGAATGAGGTGATTCCATTTTACTAACGTAAGATCTCTCGGGTGTAGTTTAAGCAGCAAACAGCCAGTTACAAAATAAGAGTGTCACCCCATTTGTATAAACAACTTTATAAAGTGAAATCACACATTTCTGTGCCGCGTGTGTGCATGGAAAAAGACCCGACCACAATGCACGTCTCCGGGCGGAAGGGAAGATTGGTGGAGGTCAAAGGGGAACTTCGTCTTTCCACATCACACTGGACCATTTCCAAGCACGAACACAATAAAAATAGTTGACAAAGAACATCAGTGCCCCAGGGTTAGGGGAGACGCTTGGATCTGTGGTCAGCAGGACATGTGGCATTCCCTGTGCTCTGTCCCCACCCCACCGCACCACATGGGGGTCAGGATCGGGTCCCCCGTGTTGGATGGGCTACGTGTAGAAGCACCAGTGTGCACAGTGCTGGCACCAGCAACCTTGGTCATCACCAGAGCAGCCCATCAGCTCCAGGTGATGCCCCCGCACCGTCCAGGAGGCAACGGCAAAGGCCACTGAGAATCTGGAAGAATGAGTCCCCCCAGCGCATGTCTGGGCAAGGGCATTGAATCAGGCAGGTAAAGATCAAGTGCCCAAAGCAGGGGCAGGTGTGGACTATTTAGGGAACAGCAAAGCAGCCCACGTGGCCATCTGTGGGGAAGACGTGGCCTGGCTCGGGGCAGGCGCTCCCCCGCAGGGCCGTGGTAAGGAATTCTGCTCCCCACACTTCGTGGGCCATAGGAGGCCACTATGGGGTTTTTCCTGTCGTCACTCACACTGGCCGTGTGGAGAGAAAATGGCCCCAAAAGTGGGGAGGCTAGAGAGGAATTCCAGGGAGAGGCTGGGGCTGGGGCTTGGTTCCTAGCAGTGGGGACTGGTAAGAAGTGATCACATCAAAGAGACGTCCAAAGTACAGCCAACAGCCGATAGATAAGACGGACGACTCAGGCGCGCTCTCTGTTTAGTCTGGAACAGGGCAGAAGGTGTCCAAACAGGCTCAGCCTCCCTCGGTCCAGCTTGCGAGAGCAAAATCAACCCCTGTCCTCATGAATGGGGCCGATGGCGGGGCTTTGGAAAGACACCAATGCAGTGACGTCTGATTTTTATTAAATCGCCTCAGCCAACTATTAAATCATGGCACAAACAAAGGCAGAGGTGCTATCATAGAACAAATCAACGCACCCCTGGGTTCAGCCAAGGCCCACCAAGAAGCCTCCTTGTGGATTTGACAGCCAACCCTACTGCGAAGGACCCCGGCTAAGAGCTCGACGTCCCCAGCCTACAACTGGGGTTGAAGGGGCAGAGGAGTGTCCCTCTTCCTAGTGCTGCTGGACAGAACTCTGCTCTGAGACTCTCGGAGATGCTGAGGGTCACGGAAAACAAGACCCTTGCAATTTAAAAGTTTGGATCGCAAAACTGAACTTCAGGCCAGAATTCAAGCACAGGCCCCGCCTAGCCCCGCCCATCTGGAGTCTCAGGACAGCCTGGGGGTTAGGGGTCTGGACTGGGAAGTGGTTCAGAAGGTAGGATATTCGGGTTCTGGTCCTGGCTCTGCTGTGATTTAATGCTGTGACCCCGTTTTCCCAGTAGTAACAATCCCTTCCCTTCCCTCCTTTGCTGCGAGACCAAGTCCTGAGCAACATCCAAGACGCTAATGCAATCTTTGGCAGGACCTAACAATGCTAATTTGATCGCCGTCTCGGTACAAAAAGACGGGATTGTGCAGGGTCAGATGCTCTTCCTTTGCCTCGCACAGGAGACGCGCTCTCATTGTCCGATTATTACGGAGAAAAAGACAGCAACACTCACAGTCACTGCTTCCATTTCACAGTGTACTACGAGGCAAGAGAAAGGTGAAAAAAATCAGTTGTCCAGGAGAAAGCCTAACAAAAGAGAGGCAAGACTAGACATATGCCGAGATTTCTCTGCGCAATCATCCATCGATGGAATACTTGGGTTGCTCCCGTATCTTGGCTATATTGTAAACGATGCAGCGAGGAACATGGGGATGGGGGAGGGTTTGTTTTTTCAAGGCACTGATTTCACTTCCTGTAGATATAATCCCAGAAGCAGAACTGCTAGACAGCACTTGTTTGAGGACCCTTGCACGGTGGCTGCTCCAATTTACACTGCCACCAGCACTGCCCAAGGGTTCCCCTTTCGCCACATCCTCACCAGCATTTGTTATTTCTGGTCTTTTTAAAACAACCATTCTCACTCATTCACACCTTCAGGTGAGAGGTGATATCTCATTGTGGCTTTGATTTGCCTTTTCCTGATGGTTGATGATGTTAAGCATCATTTTATGTACCTCTTGGCCATTGTATATCTTTGGAAAAATGTTTGTTCAGATCTTCTGCTCGTTTTTTGATTGAATTGTTTGTGGAGGGGTTGTTATCATTGCTGCTGTTTCTGCTGTTGTTGTTGTGTACAAGTTCTTTATATGTTTTGGATATGAGTCCCTTATCAGATACATGACTTGCAGATATTTTCTCTCTCATTCATAGTTGCCTTTTTATTCTGTTGACAGTTTCCTTTGCCACGCGGAAGGTTTTCAGTTTGGTGTAGTCCCTTTATGTTTAGTTTTATTTTTGTTGCTTTTACTCTCCCATGTGGAAAATGTGACAGATATGGGAGGAAATATTTGAAGTATGACCTTGGGCAACTCACTTCTCTCTCAGTTTCCCTCTCTGGAAGATGAGGGGTTGAGATCAGTGATTTCCAAGTTCCTTTCAGTCCTGACGTTCCAAGTCAGTGAGTCTACAAACTGACGTATTTCTTTTCCGTTCTTTTTATTTATTGATTTGAGAGAGAGAAAGAGAGAGAGAGAGAGAGACATCAATTTGTTCTTCCACTTCTTTATGCACTCATTGGGTGATTCTTGTTTGTACCCTGACCAGGAATCGAACCTGCCACCTTGGCACATCGGGACGACACTCTAACCCTCTGAGTAACCCAGCCAGGGCCTCAAGCTGACATATTTGAATGTCCTGAAGGAGACCTGGCCTGACTCAGCTAACACGGAATTCCTTGCTCTCTCGATCCCTGTCTTCCGTGGGGTCTGCCACACAAGGAAGGTGGCCCTTGCCCCTCGGGGCCCCTCAGAGCCTCCCAGCCACCGAGCCGAAGCCCACACCCAACAAGCGTCATACCTAGATGACAAATTTAGAGCAGGGAACAGACGCGTGTTTGTGGACACCAGCTGACGTGCTGACGGACATGGTGGAGGCCTTGGCTTGGGAGAAAGCCAGGCACAAGCACAGGGAGCCCCAGAGGGGGCTCGTGTGCAGAGCGCTCAGGAAAACACAGGAGGAGCAGTGTGCCTGGGGCCACCGGGGGTGGGCGGTTAGAATGTGCACAGAAACTAAATGGGGGCTTTATTGGGCGTTGGGCTTAGGGACTATTTTTGTTTGGGCCGAGTCATAAATTACTGCTACATGTACGTGAGCGTTCCCAAAGAGACAACCCAGGGGAAAGTACTTCAGTTTCAGGGGATGGAATAAATTTCCCCTCGGTTTTCAAGGCCAGCCGCGCTGTCCTCCCCCTCAGGCTCCGCACCCACCCACCCTCTGTCTGTCTCTGGTGACACACCCAGAGCAGGGAGACAGGGCCCCTCCCCCAGGGCATCGAGGAGGCTGGGGCAGGATGGTGAGCTTAGGTCTGACATGGCTGTTCTTGTCCAGCCCTGGTCCCTGCCCGGATCCCCAAAGCGAGAGGGAGGTGACCCTCTCTCCTTCTGTCACTCCTGTCACAAAGCCCGACAGCAGGTCATACGGGGTGGCCTTGAGCCAAGGGGTGTGAGGTACACATTAAAAGTGGAAGAGTTTTATGAGGGACATGGGTCCCCAGCAGGCAGCTCTATCCTGTCCCCCGATTGAGACCCTCTGCAGGGGCATCAGCCGCTTCCCACATCACAACCACTTCCTCTTTGCAACAGGTGAGACCTGAAGACCCCGCCTCTTTAGAAAACAGGGGTCCTGCCCTGACAGCTACAGGTCAGAGGCCCTCTGGGCTTTCTCAGGCCAGAGTCCGTTCCGTGGGGTAGAGAATGGGACCTGCAGGATGTCCCCTGCCTGGAGCGTGTGGCCTGCGTTTTAGAATCTACATCTTGCTCAGTGCACCCAGGATCCCCAAATTCCCTTCCCCATGACCCTGAGCTGATTCCAGCGCCTGCATGGGATTCTCCCCACGTCTGCTTCCCCCAAGGGGTGGCCAAAAGGCAGGTATCTGCAGGGGGGGGGCAGGGACAGAGCTAAGACCCGTGCCCTGCCAGCCAGCTTGGGGATGATGGCCCTTGTCTCAGAGAACAGGGTCTGTCCCGTTTCCACTGCAGCCCCAGGCATCCTTCCACTCAACACCGGGTGTGAGGGAGCTCTCAACACACTCTGAATTCTTGCAGAGAGACTAGGCTCCACGCCTGCCTTCAGGCAAAATTAACCCCCTAGCCTTCTCAAGCTCCATCAGAAGGAGGGAGGCTCATGTCAAAGCCCAGCAGTGATAAACCACAGCCTCGTGGCTTAATAAATCCCATGGTCATGTGGCATGGCTATGGCCATGGCTGTGTGGTGGGAGACACGGGAGCCCTATGCACTCACCCAGGGTCCTGTGTTCACTCCTCCAGGCAAAAGACCAAAGTGTGTGAGGGGGACAAAACCTCAGCATCCTGTATCCCCCCCCCCCCCACTTCATTAAGAGGCATCAGTTAGGAAAATTGCTAAGAACATTTAAAAATCTCTTGTTATCACCATTGGGAAATAGTTGGCTAGTGGCAAGTGGACTTTCTGAAGGTAAAAACTCAGGATTCATCCTTCATGTCTCCTGGTCTCACCACCTGTGTGCAATCTGTGTACGAGGGTCATCAGCCCTAGTGCAAGCCAGCACTCTCTTTGTCCCCTCGACAACCAAGTGTCCAACCAGCAGCCATAGTGAGCTCTGAAATGGGAGAGTCAGGACAGGTCACTCTTGTGTGGGAAGCCCACTGAGACCTGCCCAGTGACACTCAGAGTCAAACCCCATCTGCACCCGTGGCCCCCACCGGCCTTTGCACCTGACCCCTGGCAACACACTGGGCCCCTGTCTGCTTCTTGAGCCAAACATGTCTCAGGGCCTGGGCCCCTCTTGCTGGGACCCGACCTGGTTCTCCAGGGGGACAGAGGGGAGGGGCCGTGTCCGGGGGTGTGTGGAGCAGTGGGGTGCATGGACTTGCCCTGCCCCAAGCTGGGGTCATGGGGAAGTAACCACTGTGACCTGTTGAGAGGTCCTGCAGGCAGGACAGGGGCCTGAAAACAGGGCTGAGGCCCCATGCAAGCCTGGAGTCCACGAACTCACCACCGGCGTCATGCTGTGGGCTCTTGGGGGTGGCCAGCAGGGTGTGCCAGGCACCACCAGCAGGGTGGGGGCAGGTGAGTGCAGGTGGGCCCCAGGAGGGGTGCCTCCTTAAATTCTGCACCTTTGTACTCACTCACCTCACCCGAATCTGTCCTGACAACCAGAACAGGCTGGGCCTGCAACACCCTCCCCAGGGTCCCCGTGAGCCCCATTTTCTACCTGCCCATGCCAGACTCAGCCCCTCCAGGACCTCCCACTAGTGGCGTGGCCAGACGCTGACCTGGCTGTCCCCATCAGATGTCCCCACGCCACCCTCTCCAGTGGCCGATTTCCTCTGACGCTGAGGTCTCACCGTCTGGGATCCTGTGTCCACCTGCCTGATGGTTACTAAGCAACCTGGATGTTGTAGCTTCCTACCCACGCCACCTCTCCCCCGTGTCCCGTGTCCTGATGCCCAGACCTCAGAGCCACCCCTGGGGGCTCTGCCAATGACCATGGGCACCAATGGGCTCTGTGAAGGCCACTAGCCATACAAAAGCTGTTCTGTGAATGTCATGGGCCACGCGCGGGCCACGTGCAGGCCACATCACACAGCGATGGCATTGACCCAGGCGGGCTGCTGTCCTTTCCCAAATCTGAAAAGGGTCTGCCTGGTTACAGAAATCCCACAAACAGCCGCACAGAGGCAGGCGGGGCCACAGGCTCAGAAGCCTCCAAATTTTGTTTGAGAGGAGAAACACCCAGTTCAAAAGCCACAGCACAAAACCTGTAATTGCTCCTAAAAAAAAAAAAAAAAAAAATCACTCAGAGACGACGTTTCCAGGAGGTGAGCAAGCAGGAGCTTTGGGAAGATTCGGGTGCGAGACCAGAAAGGCTGAGAGCGGGCTCACAGGACACTCCTCTGGGGTCCAGCGGAGGCTGCTCTGCCCTTGGAGAGTGGTTCCAGCTCAGACGGCAGGGAAAGTCTCCACGGTCCCTGTCCCCAGTCTGGCAGTGATGAGATGCTCACCCACATGCTCAGCCCTCCTTCACACGGGCACCTCTCCATCCCCAGAATCACTTCTCTGGACAGGACCTATGAGACAAACACAAGTCCTGGTCCCTCTCGGAGGGGTGGGGTGGGGCACGGACTCCCAGAGCTGGAATCCCACCCTTCCACCCTCTGTCCCAGAGGGGCCTTTCTCAGGGCCACGGGACGAGGAAGGGGCACTGTCTTTCTACCATCAGCCCTGTCTGCCTTGGGGTTCCAGCCCCAACCCTCTTTTCCTGTGGGACAGAAGGACTGTCCCCAGATGGCGGAGCTTGGACCAGGCTGGGCATGGGGAGCCAGGACTCACCGCCTCCTCCCTCACCCCTCTCTGCCTTGCCAGCTCTCTCTCTCCCCTTCCCTGTCAGTCCTTCGGACTCACCTCCCCACAGGACAGCAGCCTGCTGGGGGCCTGGGCCCAGCAGCCAGGTGGAGTGTGGGCCTCCCAGCAAAATCTGGGTGTTAGATAGGCAACAGATTTTTGCTGGTGCTAGTGTGGCCATATTTTATGTGCTGTGTGTGGTGGCCCTACCCATGGGGGCTGGGGAGGCTGCCAGTGGGGAACCCAGGGCCCCCAGCCCCTGGGCCCCTCTTAGCCAGGTGCCTGGTGGCAGGGGCAGTGGGCCATGTCTGTCCTCCAATCGCCCTTCCAAGGTGGCTCACCTTATTCATGGGGCTTTTCCAGAAGATCAGGTGTGCACAGGACATGGGGGGACAATTGGGGAGGGGCCCTTGGGTGGGGCAGGGAGAGGTGCCCCTAATGGCTTCACTATGGAGGAGAGGAAGGGGAAATCAGAGGGATTGTGAAGGCAGACAAGCCCAGGTTCAAAGCCCAGCTCTGACCCTCACTGCCTCTGTCTTTAAGGAAGTCACCGAACCCCTTCAAACCCCCGTTTCCTCGTTTGGAGATGGAATCCCTATGGCCTGGGTTAAGAATTAAAAGGTCAAGGTCGCTGTAGATATTGGACAGAGAGCAGCTCCCACCATGGACCTTGTTGGCCTGAGATCGCTGCCTCGTGATGAACGAGGTGTCAAGGACACAGCACCTGCATCCTCTCAGGGAGAGGCGACAAGAAGCGGCCGGTCCACTAGGTAACTGCCCTTGAGGCTGCCTTGGGGACAGAGCTGGCCAGGCACCGGGGAGCCACCGTGACTGCCCTGGAGAGCCTGGGAGGTGTGGAAAGCACTCAGTGCCCGCAGCGGGACAGGTGCCCGTCACCCTCACCCCCAGGCAGGAGTGAGAGAGGGGACCTCGCCGCCCATTGCTCCTGACCCCCAAGTGCTGGTCTGGTCACTGGAGAAGCCCAGAACCTCAGGAGCTCCTAGGAGCTCTGGCCAGGGCCTGGTAGCCAGCTCTGGGTGCCGGGATAGAGCCTGCTTGGGTGGCAGCCACCCACTCGGGTCTCTGCCAGCCCGGAGGTGCCAGGAAGGTGATTCCACGGTCTGGGACCTTAGGGAGGATGAGGGGAGAGCATCTGTGCCTGGCAAACAGCTCTATACGGGGTGTCGTTGCGGGGTCCTGGCTCCCTCCGCTCTGGTGTGGGGGGCTGGTCATGGGGGGGGAAGGTCGGGCCTGACTCCTCACCCTGCCCACCGTGTGAGAAGCCCAGGATTCCCCAGCAATGAGGTTCCAGGTGCCCTTGGGTGTTTCCCCTGGGACCAGAGGAGGGGCTGCGTGCCAGCCTGTGACACAGACAGGCTTCGTTCGTATTTCATTTGGGCACGACGTCTCTAACAGCCCTGCCTGCTGGCTCTTTTTGGCAGAAACTGCTATAATTTCCCGATATAGCATCTACTTTAAACATATACCAGCATCCTCCCTCAAAATGTTTAATTGTTATGCGCTTCTGAACGATGGAAGGGAATCTTCCCAGCCATGTGAACGAGGTCCCCAGAGGGAGAGCTGACAAACCAGCCATCTGTGCCATGAACTTGGATCCCAGAAAGTCCAAGTGGGGCCCGGGATGTGTTCAGCCAAGCACTCTACTTGGGAGACCAGGGCACCTGCTGGGCTGATATGCCAGAGGGCTGCTAGTGGGCGACGTGGCTCGGGTCTCGGGGACACCTTCTGCCTTCACATCTACTGAACCCGAAGCACATGCGTGTCCCAGCTATCGGACAACACAAAGCTCCCTGCTGCTCTGCCTCCCGCAGCCCGCGAGTGCTGATCTTGACTTTCACTTTCTACAATAGAATGAGAGCCGTTCCTTCCAGGCAGGCAGGGCTCAGGGGATGTGAGGTTTAAAAATACAACTTTCTTCCCCTCCCCAGGGAGGAAGGAAATCCGAGGAAGCTGCAGGAAGGAAGGTGGTCAGCCTCTGCCGGCAACTTAGATTGTGTCAACAGCTGTGCCTGACTACCAGTGCCCTGGAGCCACAGGGTGCAGTGGGCGGTGCTCTGAGCACCTGTGTGTGTGGGGGGGTGGAGGGGGAAGCCTGCAGGGAGGGGTGGAGACGCAGTGCTGTCCTGACCTGAGGCCACACCTGTCCCCACACTGACTACCGAACCACTTGCTCTCAGGCACTGTCACCACCGGGGGTGGACGTCGGGGGCTGTGGCAAGGGGGCTGCTCCACCTGAGCCCCCCTCTGCTGCTCCACACCAGTCAGACAGAATATCTTGGGGGTGGGAAGGAGACCTCCTGACCATCTCTGCCCAGAGCAACAAGCCCATTGTCCAGCCCAGGATGCCATGCCCCTGCTAGTCCAGGCCGGGTCCCACGACGTTTCCCACTGGGAGGTTTCTTTCTGCTTCCCATGTCCCATCCACTGGCCCCTGGAAAAAGCAGCTACTGTACCCTCCTCCCCCTACCCTGGCTTCCCAGCTCCCAAACCCACAACTGGGCCAACGCCGCCCCGCCTGAGCCCACGCCCACAACCTAGCTTCAAGACCCAGTCCACGCTCGTCTCCACCAACGCCCCTCCACCCACAGAGCCCACTGCACGGGTTTGGGACTTTAACATTTTTTGACATGGGATCTGTCACTTGCTTCTGCTTTCTGCTTGTCTGTGGCTACGCTGGTGTCATATGTGTGAGCTGTAAAGGCCTGGAGGGCCCCAGCCTCTCCCAGCTCCGAAAGGCAGACCCATGGTGTTGTTGGAAGGGGTACATTCGAGTGGATCAGCGCATGGGTGAGCTTGGATGTCATTTCCTCCAGAAGGTTCTTCCTCCAGACCAGTGGCTCCCTCCTTGGCTGCAGGTTACAATCACCCTGGGATCTTTGGGACCCCCTGATGCCCAGGCTACATCCTGAGCAGTTAAATCAGCATCTGTCCAGGAGGGACCCAGGCACCGGCATGTCTCCCAGCTCTGCAGGCATGATTGAGAATCCACGCACCAACCAGAACAACCCTTCTCAACCGTCACAGTGCATGCGAGTCACATGGGGACCTTGTGCAAAGGAAGATTCTGATTCTGGAGAAAGGAAACGGGGCCTGGGACCCTATCGGCAGACTTCACTTTCAATAACATGACCAGTCGGCAGCTATAAAACAGCCACAGGGATGTAAAGGACAGCACAATGGGATACAGCCAATAATATTGCAGTAACCACATGTCGACCAGGTGGGTACAGGCTAACCTGGGGGATCCTTTTGTGAGTTACATAAATGTCTAACCCACTATGCTATGGGCTAATATGATACCGAATGTTGACTGTACCTGAAAAATAAATGAGTAAATAAATGACGTGTCTGTGACTCAGATACATCAACTCACATCATCGCCACATTTACAGAAGAACAACAGGACATGAGGTTGTATTTGGAACTTTCTGAAGCTGCCCCAGGGTGGCCCTGTCCCATTTTTTGTGATGTCGATTACCTTCTCGCTGGACCCTGAGGGCAGGATTACTGTCCCGCTCACCACCGGGCTCCTAGTGACAAGGGAGTACTTCATTGTTGCACGCTTGCGTGGGTGAGCGAATGCAGTGATTGAATGAATGGAATGAATTTGAGGTGCTCAGATCCATGGTTCTTCAAACGCTCCCACCTCAGGCAGACAGCTCCCAAAGGACAACCCAGAGCCCACCTGTCTGGTGCCTGGACCCCTGGCCACATGGGGCCAGGAGCTGGGAGGCCACCGAGACTTGAGACTCGGGGAGGCCCATCCTGCCAACTGAAACACTCTCCAGCTGTGGCTGCCCGGAGCTTCCTAGGCAAGGGTGGGCCAGGGGAGGGGAGAGTGGGGGAGGGGAGAGTGGGGGAGGGGAGAGTGGGGGAGGGGAGAGTGGGGGAGGCAGAAAGGGCAGGGCTGAGGGCTGGCCCAGGGGCAGAGAGGCCTCTCAGGCCAGCAACATCCGATCTGCCTCTCCTTCCTGCTAACCCTCAATCACAACAGTGTGAAATCCGAGCCAGTGTGAACGCCTGAGGCTCCAGCTGGTTTTCAGATCAAGCGCCAGCCCCAGCCTGTCAGCGTGGAAGCCCCACTGAGGACGCAGCCTGAGCTGCTGCTGCAGGACCGTGGCCCTCACCCCTGAGGAAGCAGAGGGGCAGCCCAGGCTCAGGGTACACCCTCGGGGAGTCTGGCCTGGCCTCTGTAGCTGGGCTGCCATGGAGGCTCCGGGTCGGTGCCCCTGGCTAGCTGTCTCTCTCCCCATTGCCCCCGGGGCCCCCCAGGGCTGCCTTCCTGCCCTTATGAGCTTCCCGGGGCCTCCGGGATGCAGACCAGGCAGGCAGGGATGGACAGGAGCAGCTGCCTCCCTGGGAACCTGAGACCCTGGGGAGACAGCCAGCCTCACAACTGTGAGCCCAGACGCAGAGCCTGGCCAGGACGGGCAGGCGACAGGCCGGGTGCCCTGGGGGCGGCTCAGCGGCTGTGGCTGTGGACTTGGGGGAAGAGACAGCTCTTGGGCAAGTCTCCAGCACATCAGGACCAATTGCTCTCCAGGAGGACGTGCTTGGGACCCTGTGGAACCTGGCACTGTGAGAGCTGGTTCCCATGACCTGGGGTAGAGCTCACCCCTTGAGTAGGGGCCCCATGGGAGTCAGGGGGCCAGAGGCCAGGGCAGGGGGAAGTCGGCAGCTCCCTGTCAAGGGGGATGAGGTCCTACTGTCCCATTTGCTGTTCCCTCCCAGCCCCACCAAGGCCTGTCCCCGTCGTGAGCTGACAAAGTGGTGAGCACCCTGTGGTTTCAGAGCTCAGGGGTGCTGGTCACTTCCGACGCCTCCTCGGGTTGCTGTCCCTGCCCAGGGAGAAGCCAGAGCCACGTTCTCTGTGTCCCTGGTCTTCTGCTGCTGAATGAACAGGTGAGAGTACCTGGCCAGCACAGGCTGGGCCGTTCCGACAGTCCATGTGGGAAACTGTCCCTGGGACTGTGAGAGCCTGGGTCAGCTGCCTGCTGGAGCTGGAGACGTGGACTGAGGTGCCATCTTGGAGTGGCCCTGAGAGGCCACATGCAAATGGAGCAGAGGAAGTGAGCTCACAGAGAGAAAGGAGGAGAGAGACGGAGGGACAAGTGAGTGGGAGAGACCATGTCACCCCAGAGACACAGGTGGGAGACTGGGGGATGGCAGTTTTCTCAGCTCCATCGCTTTAGGAAGCCTGTCCTGGGGTCCCTCTCACAAAAATCTTCCCCCTGGAATGAAAATAGGCCGCGCCGGCTTCTGTTCTGGGAAGCACGCCACTCGGTAAGGTCAGGCTGTGGGGACAGCCATGGCCAGGGAGCAGGGTAACTCTGGGCCTGGACACTGGCCTCACTTCTCCCCTCGCGGGTCCTGAGACCCGAGGGGACACAGGCACCACAGACTGGCCTCGACTTTGGTCCTCACTTGAGCAGGGGGGTGCCTGGCTCCCACGAGGCCTGCGGGCTACCCCCTCCCTCAGGAATCCCTGGTTTCCCCGACCCTGTGACCCCAGCACCGCTGGAGCCCTCAGAGGGGCCTGCGAGAGGAGGCCTGCCGCCACCCCCCACCCGGGCCCTTCCCGACATCAGGGAACAATTGTGCCCCAGCCCTGGAACAGCCCGATATCCAGTTTCCAGGAAAGGTGGACCCCATCACTTGAACCTGAAACACGCCAGGGTAATAAGATCAGTCTGAGAACGCGGAGCAGCCTGTAATTTATTGAGAAGAGCTTGGCAGACACACCAGCAGCCTCCGACAGTGTCCCCGGGACAGGGGCGGTGCCGGGATTATAGAACCCTCTGTCACCTCGGAGGGATTCTCTCTCGAGCCGGGGGGGGGGGGGGGGGGGGGGGGGGGGGGGGGGGGGGGGGGGGGGGGGG
>PVKU01013997.1:0-25450 GCA_004027475.1 Anoura caudifer
TTTTTGCAGAGCAAAAATAAGATTTATTAAATTTATTTCAAAGTATTTCTCTTAAAAACATTATGTTTTTAATTATACTGCTGAATCACACATGAATGGCAAAGAGAAATCATTGCAGTCATTCTTTCCTCTCAATATATATTAATGTTAGTAATATTGGAAGGTAAAAATGTAAATAGTTTTTGGACAATATTTGTACTCTTTTTGGTGTTATGAAAAACAATTTTCAAAGAGAGCTAGAGAGAAAGATGTTTCTCATGCCAAATTAACTTGCATGTTTGCTAAAAAAAAAGTGGATTGAAGACAAATCATATCTGAGCATTTGTTGAGTTTTGCAAAATAAATTAGGTTTAATTTAAAAACCATAATAATTATTAAAAAGTAAAAATAAAGTTAGAACAGTCAAATAGTCTAGTAGTCTCATACTCTTTGATAGACATTAGGACATCATTAAATAATGAAAAGTAGGACATGGTACAATTGCTAAAGTTCCCACAGTATCTAAGGAAAGTATAAACTTAAAGTCATGTTTTTTATAACATATCACAGAAGATATTCATGCTAAATGTTTAATACAATAAATATATTTAGTACTTCAAAGTAGCAACCTTGTCATTCATTAACAGTTCACTCTACGCAAAATATCTTGGAAATTATTTTAAAGCTATAAGAAGGGACATTTGCATCTCTGCTGTATGAATTCTAGAGAAACATTCATTTATTTCTTCAACAACTATTTGACAGTCACTATGCTCAATTCTGGGCACCAAGAGTTTTTAAACAAATGAGCATCCAAAAGAGATATGCCCCAACCCCCTGAACGTTACTGCACATAGGTCAAAACAGGCTTTAAAAAAATCAAATGCAATAAAGTGGGTTGCCTAGAGATATGTTGAAGGTTGAATTTGGTCAAATATTTTCAATGTAGTTCTACTGGTGGTGGAAAAAAATACCTATCCTAAATTGTAATATGTTGAATCCCCCAGATATTTCCCCAACACTTTTCATTCAAGTCTTACTTATGCTACTTCTTGAATCAGATATATAATATTCTAATTTTGTCATTGAACTATGCTCTTACCAGTCTTTCAAAATTTTCATTATTGTTGCATTATTTGCACTGTTAGGATGCCTATATGAATTTGTATATTTATTTTTATTAGATTTCATACTTTCCATACTTGATTGTAGGCCCAAAAGAACAGAGCCACTGTAAACTGTCCTTTGCTTCTGTGCTGATACTGTATACAGGGCTAATGAATAAACGATGACTGAATAAATGAATAAGCAACACCCCAAATTGCCTTATCACTGGGGGAAACTTTGTTTATATAATTTAGTTTGATAATGTAAATATATACATTATAGTTGTAGCTATTATAGATATATAGGGTTGAGGACACATTGTGACTCTTAGAATTGTATTTTTCCCATCTAATAAGCAAGTTTTCTATCATCAATGCCGAAAAAATATTCTTGGCAGAATCTTTCACTTGCATCATTGACCATGAGGGAATAGTGGTCTCCCAGGAGCCTGGGATCACCTGCTTCACAATGCTCTTCATTCCTCATAAATCTGAGCCTCCTGTCTCCCTGTGCGATAAGAACTGGTAAGGAAGAGAGCATTCCTGAGGCTGACTCAAGAGAAGCAGAGCAGCAGCAGCCTGAGGTGACACTGTCACCTGCTTTGTGTGGTGACAGCTGCTCAGAGAGACTAAAAATCAATGAAGTTAATGATCTGATTTTCCTAAAAATTTCAGACATTGCCTTGCTTCTGTAACCTCTGAGAGGTAATACTAAGGAGGTTCCCTTTGAAATTATCTTGTGCTGTGGCTTCTCCCAAAGACTTGAGCAGCGGGGAATTCTACACCTGCTTTTACCTGTGCTGTATTTTATCTGTGCTGTATTCTACACCTGCTTTCACCTGTGCTGTATTCAAATAACCTGTGCTATATTTGGTTATTCTCAATGACAATAGTTTAAACAAAACTGTGGATAAATATTTATCATACTTTGAAAATTACCTTCAAATATTCATGCCTGCTTCCTCTGCTTCCTCTATCAATTCCTCGATATTCATTCTTACAGGGTTCCCTGGCCTAGACCAGTACTCTCCCTGGTTTTCAATTCCTTTTTCCTCCATCTATGCTATGGTTTTTCTGGGAAACTGCCTGGTGCTGCACGTGATCCGAACTGAGCCAAGCCTGCACCAGCCCATGTTCTACTTCTTGGCCATGCTGGCCTTCACTGACCTGTGTATGGGACTGTCCACAGTGCACACAGTGCTGGGGATCCTGTGGGGGATCAGCCAGGAAATCAGCTTGGATGCCTGCATTGCACAGACTTATTTTGTCCATGGTCTCTCTAGCACAGAATCTGGAGTCCTTCTTGCCATGGCTTTTGATCGCTTTACTGCAATCTGCAATCCTCTGAGATACACATCCATTCTGACTAATACTAGAATCATTCATTTCATGGTGGCAATTGTGATGAGAAGCTCTGTGTCCATTCTTCCTGTCATCATCCGCTTGAAGTTCTTCCATTACTGCCGCCCCCATGTGCTCTCCCACTCTTTCTGCCTGCACCAGGACCTACTCCGGCTGGCCTGCTCTGACATCCGCTTCAACAGCTTGTATGCCCTGGTTCTGGTGATTTTTGCCTTGCTTTTAGATGCTGTCCTTATCCTCATCTCTTATGTTTTCATCTTGTATACGGTGCTGGCAGTTGCATCTCGGGAAGAGAGGCTAAAGTCTTTACAGACCTGTGTTTCCCACATCTCTGCTGTCCTAGTTTTCTACATTCCCATCATTGGCCTCACCATGGTACACCGCTTTGGAAAGCACCTCTCACCTTTGGTTCATGTTCTTATGGGAAACATTTATATTCTATTTCCACCCCTGATGAATCCAATCATCTACAGTGTAAAGACCCAGCAGATCCGAAGCAGGGTGAAGAAGTGGTTTTCATGGAAAATGTAGTGGAACCCTTGAATTTTATTCAGTAAAATGTTTCTTTATTGTTGTTCAATTACAGTTGTCCCAATTTTTTCCCCTCTTGCTCTCCCCTGCCTGCCCACCCTCCTCCTCCACTCCTTCAGTCAGTCTATTATTGTCTATTAACTCAGTCAGTCCCTGTCGTCTATTAAGGTAAAAAATAATAATGGTAGTTCCCATGTGTTCAATAACTTAAGATTTGTGTAATATTTTCTAAAAATTTTGTTCTTTTATAAGGACTCAAGTATTAAAGAACTTAAGTGTCCTACTGATATAGGAGAAGTGATAGAACTGAGCTTTCCTAATACACATTCCAGGAAAAATTTTTGAAAGTTTGCTGGAGGATATTACAGACATGACAATTAAGTGTCTTGGCATTTTATTGACATTGTCCTTTGCATTTCAGTGACATTGGCAGCATGGTTGCCATGTGAAAATTGTAGTAACCTTAGTCATCCAATATTTTTCATTTAAATCTAGAAACATTTCTACTTAAACTCTTGGAAGCTTATCTACTGTTTAGACTTTTAAAAAATGGTGTTGATGTCAAAATATATGATGCAGTGAAATTTGAACTTTCCTTATTCATAGAAGTTAGATGAGTAACTATTATGCTGGGCCGTCTCTCCGCTATATTCCTTTTTTCCCCCTTAGTGACTTAATCCAAGTACATTAAAGGGGTTTTGAAATAGAAAGATTCATAATCTCTCTACCTCAAAGATTTTTCCCCTTAACTTTTTTCTGTGTTAGGAGCATAGGAACTTATTGCATATAAATTTTTCATTATACTTTTTTGTTCATATTTTATCATTAAGATTTATTCATGACATTTTAAGTTGTTCATAAAGTTTGAAGAAAAAGAGTTTAGAAATGATTTCAAAAGCAAAATTGAGAATAGATTTTTTAGAGGTTGAGGGAATAAAAAAATAACAGAGATGAATATTTAGGATATACAAACACACCTTAATAACTGTTTGTGAGTTGGTGAACAGAGAGTGATTTCATAGTTGATGCTTAACTTTCAGGCTTGTGTAATCAAGTTGATGTCTTGTCATTCAATGGGATAGTGACAAAGAATGAATATTGTTAGTGGAACCTACTTTGAACACAGTAAGTTTGAAGTAATCATGGAACATTTCTAAAAATCCATTAAAATTATTAAGTCTTCTCATAGTGTCAGATGTAGTATTAGACACTACTAAAGTACAAGAAAACAGTAGAGAACAAAAAGAGTACTTTTCCTTCAGTACAACACATGATAAAAACAAAAATTATTAAGGATGCATCTACATTTACAATTATGATAATTGCCTTTATTAAGGAATGACAAGTACAATGACAGGCTAATGAGAGACTCTAAATGAGCAAAGAGAATGTAATAACTTTCCTGAGCAAGTGGTATGTAGTTGAAGTTGGAAGATTAAGGGTAAATAACCTGAGGAATATAAAAGAGAAGAAATTTTTAGGCAGACAGAAGAGGGAAAAGAAAAAGTTGAGAACAAATTGGACCAAATGAAAAACAGGTGAGTAAGTGACTATGAAACTTTAAGTGTAAATGTTTGAAAATTAGACAGAAATAGGGTTATGAAAGATGATATTTTAATTTAGTTTTAATTCTCAGAACAATATGCAATGACTAATGAATTGCAATTACAATGGTGAAATGATCAAACATGTGTGTACGAACATTAGTCCCATTATTGAATAAATGAGTGAGGCAAGATTGACAGCAGAAAACTAGAGAAAAGAACCGTAATAACAGGACATAGTAATGTTAGAGCAGGAAATGGCAAGACTCCACAATTAATTGGTTATGAAGGGTAAGAGAAAAGGAGGTAGCAATTATGTTTAGATTTTTGGAATAAGAAACTACAAGAGATGATGTTATATACTGATATAAGAAATATGTGGGTGAATAGGATTTGTTTTAGACATATTATTTTTAAATTTTCTTTATTTCATACACTTGATTCCAGCCTGAAGTTTGATATACATATCAGAGCTCTGGCGAAAACAGTGTCTTGGGTAATGAATTTGGAAGCGATGTTCATAAACATGGTATTGGAGATCATGGGAGTGGACGATTTGACCAAGGAAACAGTATGAGCACACTGAAAAACTTGGTCATTATAACAGGGTACAGCTGAATCACTAAAAATAGTCTGAAAAGGAGGCGATATGAATGTTAGGAGAACATGATGTCGATGAATCCAAATGAAAAGGTGTTTTAAACAGCAGAATGAGTATGTCAAAATCGCAGAAGAGATTGGTTACCAAAAAGCATCCATTAGGTTTAGAAAAACAATGGAAAACTTATCATGACCAATGTTTGCAGAGTGGTGGGAAAGGATTCAGTGTTTTAAAAATCCATGAAGGAAATTTGAATGAATAGGTAAAATTGGTGTAGATAAATATTTTGAGATTTTGGCCATCAAGGGTAGAACATAAAGATTGAAGTAGCTAAAGAGTGATTTAGAATCCTTCCTTTCTTCAAAAAAAAAAAAAAAAAATTAATTTCAGACTAATGAAGAATAAAAAGGCATTTATTTGAGCAAAAAGAGCTGCAGCCCTGGGAGACGCAGATTCAGAGAGCAACCTGGATTGTGTTCCCACCAAGGCAGAAGGGGAGGCTGCCTTTTACAACAAAAGTTTTCACACAGGCTCCCAACTGGGACCGTTTTCTGTAAATTAGTTACCCAAATTGTGCAGATCTAATTGAACAGGGCAGGCTAGTAGAAAAAGGAGACTAGGGTTTCCCTGCAGTTGCTCACTTCAGATGGTATAAACAAGTGAACACAGTATGCGAAGCCTGGAGTTCAGTCTGAGGTTTTTCAGGTGCGAGTACGTGAGATGTTCCTGTCAACAAATAGCCATTAGGCTCTTATTATTAATAAAATCTGGGCCTCGACTGACCGTAGGGAGTCCATCTAAGCACATAAATCCCTTCTCATGGTTCTAGTCAAGTGAACCTTTTTCTGTGTCCATTCTTCCTTCCTTCCTTCCTTTTACTCTCCCTCCCTCTCTTCCCATTATTTTCTTTCTGTCTGTCTCTCTCTGATTCTCTTCCTCCCTCCTTCTCCATCTCTGTTTTTATTTATATAACAGGTACTTGATTAAGTTTTATTTGTATTTTCTTTTGTTGTGTTTATTATTGTTGCATCAGTATATTTACATACTTCCCAAAGATAAATATTCCCCCAAAATAACCATTTCCTAATAGTCACAGAACAAAAAATAAAAATCTTCCTGAGAATTGTCATCCTTCTCCCTACGAGCTCCTACTTTTACTTATATGCTAAATTGGATTGGACAACATCAGAGGAGTCCATGTTCAGATGTACCTAAAAACAAGGAAATATGGATGGCATGCTTCACTCTACAGAGATAGTTATCCAGACATCCAGAATACACATAACTTGCATGTTAGCCTGAATACTCCAAGACCCTCAAACAGAAAAGTAATTTTTAAAAGTACTAATTAATACAATAAAAATATTAGCTAGTCTGTGTCTTCTCTAATTCATAGATAAGTAACAGTGCCATCTTGGACTTCTCAGGAGGAAACTTTCAAATTTTGTAACTATTAGGCAATTGATACAATTTTGTAATTATATCAATTAGTGAAGACTGTAAGTCAGGAAGTAATGTGAGGATGATTATTGCACTTTTCTAATCAAGTGATACCTAAGGCATTTTACAAATGCAGGTTTATTTGACTAAATTTTTTAAAGTGACCCATTGTTATATTTGCAGTTTCTTCCAAGACAGTATCTCCCTTGTCTTCTGCTTTCATCACATTAACATATAATCCTGCAGCATTTTACTTTTGATGCCTCTAAGTACTGCAGTTAGTATCAATTATTTTCTTAATGCATGGACTACTGTCCACTCTAATTACTTATTTATTTAATAATATATAAAGTTGCTTAACATTTTTAGGAAATTGTCTTCTTTGGACGTTTCCTGCTCCAAGAAGTTTATATCCAATCAGTCATTGCAACAATTATTATTCATTCTCTAAGTTTTCCTTCTTCCTTTCTTGAGTGCAATGGTTAGCATTTTCCATCTGCAGTAACACATATGTTCCTGCTTTATGTTATAATATAGATGCATAAGGAAGGAAACAAAAATTAAACTCTTGTCAAGGATTTGGTTGGCCTACTTAACATAATCAGAATTGTCACTGTGACTATCATAATCATCACCAACACTGTCACCATTATTATTAACTATATCAGTTCATGTATTTGTATTTTCAGTCCATCTACATAGTATTTAAATTTTTGAAGGATTAAGGTAGACTCAAAAAACCTGGAATTTATTTACAAAAACTTGAGTATTTATTCGTACATGCTTAAACTTCAGTCACTTTCAAAATACTCTCCATCTAATGCAATACACCTACCGAGATGTTTTTCCCACTGCTCAAAAGAGTTTTGAACTTGTCAATTTTGATGCCTTTTAGTGTTTCTGTTGTTCTTTGTTTTACCTCTTCCACACCAGCAAAATGTTTCCCTTTGAGGACTTTTTTCATCCAGGGATTAAAAAAAAAGTCTCTCAGAGCTAGATCTGGTGAATAAGGAGGGTGAGGCACTCTGGTCATGACATTTTTGGTCAAAAACTGCTGAACACTCAACACAGTGGTGGGCAGGTGCATTCATAACTTACCCATCATGAAACGGGCAATGACATTGAAAGGGTCTTCAAAAAAAAAAAACTAAAGCTGAATTCAGCTTCTAACAACAACAGTGGTACATTGGTATAGATGGGTTTCTAGGATGCTCACCTAGCCTGGGAAGGTTGTACTACAAGGGGCTCACCTCTAGAAGGTAATTATGTTTATTTGAATTGCCCCTTCATAATGTAGTGTTCCTAAATTAATGTAAAATAGGGCAGCATCAACCTTACTCAGCATTACTATACATAACTTTATGGCTTTTATTTTTTTTTAATCCTCACCTGAGGACATTCTTATTGATTTTAGAGAGAGAGCAGGAGGGGATGGGAGAGAGAGGGAGAGGAGAGAGACAGAGAGAAAGGTGTGATTCCCTGATCAGAAATCGAACTCATGACCTTTTGGCTGATTTATGGGACAACGCTGCAACCAACTGAGCCACACGAGCCAAGACTTGCCTTCTTTTCTTTTGTTTCCTTTCCTTTCCTTCTCTTTCTTTCTTTCTTTCTTTTTTTCTTTCTTATGAAGTCAAACCACCCTCCTCTCAACCATAAAACACAGATATAGTAAAAAAAAAATAGGTTAACATGTTTTAAAAAGGAAAGCAAAACTCTTGCTCATTTGTTCTAGAATTAGTAGTGTAATAAAAATGTCTGTATAGTTAATAAGATACTACCCACAGAACCAAGTCATTAATTGCATAAAATTTCTCATAAGTCATATAGATTAAAATCCTACTTTGGAGAGAAAAATACTATGAATAATAGTAAAAAGTAAGATTTGTTTATGTTTCATAAAGTGACAGAAGAAAACAGCTACATTATTTCTATGTATTCTGGGAAACTACTTATGGTAACCTTGACTCAGCAGACATTATCTCGCCTGTGTTTCTAAACAATCTATCGCCAGCCTACTTCACTTTGAGTGCAGATCCTCTGAAAAACACATGGATATTTTCTGAAAGTGTTATTTTTTGTTTTTCATTTATCTTTCTCATATTTAATATCATTCCAAGACTCTTTTTTGGAACTGAATGCCCTTATCTAGGAGAAATAATTTTTTTTCACTGCAGAGTATCTTTTTGTTTAAGACAGGAACATGTCTACTCTTTCACTGATGTATTTATACTAACAAAAACCAAGCAATGCATATGACCTACACAATATGCATTGAAAAAATAAAGATGTAAATGAATAGTCACAAATTATTTGAGACATAAACTGCAAAGTAGACAAAAAAGAATCAAAGCCATAAACTATGCCAAAAAATTATAAAACTGATATAGACATTAAAGAAAACCAATTGAGAAAATGATATTGTTTTGGAGCAACTTGGATGTCTGTGATTAGACACCATCTTTTGAGATCTACTACAAAGATGAGGCTAAAACTTGTTTCTCATGCAGGAAAATTCTAAAAGAATACCATTTTCAAGAACCCTATCTTGAATGTTCATCAGTGGAATAGGAAGCACAGTTTTATATTATTTAGTGTTTTCTGACTTATATTAAATTTCCCAACACTGGTGATGGAGGTCATGGGTGTCAACAGAAGAATTTCATGATGAATGCAGATTGGTAAATTAAAATAGGTGATTTGCTAGATCACTCTGAACTAAAAGTGCATGAAATTTCAGAGTTCAAGAATAAAAATATAATTAAGTTTGAAAATAAAATTATATATGAAGGCAGCTAGCACCGATTTACATCTCCAAATACTGGATAGCATCATAATTATTTCTCCCCACTAAAGGAATCTTCTTACTTTAATGATATTATCTAACCTTGGCAATAAACTTGCCTCATTTCTCTGGCTATTCATTTAATGAGTCAATTTTTGTTTTCCCCTCAAGTAAATATATATTTGCAAACTTCTCTTAGTTAATAATGGATTTGTATTTTTTCCTTAATCTTATCATGTGTAATCTCCACCAAAAAGCAGGATTTATAACCATAGCTTATATACTCTTCTCCTAATCAAGGTATTGTGTCAATACACATGAATTGTAATTATAAAAGTTAGGTCTAGTCAGTTAATCCAAATACTGACTGCAGGTCTCAGATGCTAAAGCAATTACACAGCATGTAAAATACCCAAAAGACTTCTTGGCCCAGCGGTATTCTTTGAGTTGTTTTTATAAATACTGATGTACAATACAGATGACTATATATATGTGTGTGTATACATATGTAAATATATATACATATATATATTCTCTGAATTCTTATAAGCTAGCCATGATTATCTAGCTCATAAGACCTAAGATTTAAGACCTAAGAATATCACTAGGAGGAAACTCAAGATCTGCTTATTTATATTTCCAAAGATTTAGAAAAATCATGCATAAAAAAGGTAAATTACAGTAGTTTAGTGGTTAAAACTGTGGGTTCTGCAATTAGGGTCTCTGGATTTTAGAACAGGCTTTATGTGCTTACTAGTGATGTGACCTAGGGAAAGTCCTTCAGTGACTGACTTTCCTTCTTTGTAAAATTGGGACATTAACAATAGCTACTTCATATAGTAGTTATGACCATCAGATTGGATAATCCACGTCAAGTGCTTAGAACAGGTTTTAGGAAAATGTTTAGCACTTGTAAACCTTGATAAATCTTTGTAATTATTACTTAAACCATTACTGCTATATTGTCCATTCTTATGCTGATATGTGATATGTCTCCTATTTAAATATGCTGATATTTTCTATGTGGTGGTTACACAGCAAAGACAGGCATTGAAAATGAAGCAAAAAAAAAAAGCCCAGTCTTACAAGGCTGGTTATACTTCCATATTGTTAACAAAATAACCATTCTATTCAAGGAATCTTTCTCTTGGAGTTTCTTTGAAATACAGGTCATGTCTTCTGTGTGTTTGTCTTTTGATGAGAATTTTGTGTTTTTGTTTTTTTTCCTTTATCTGAATTGTCAGAGAGAGAGAGAGAGAGAGAGAGAGAGAGAGGACAGTGTGAGAGGGAACAGAATAAAATTTGTGTTGATAATGTGATAATGGGCCCTACTTTCTCACCAAGGTCTGGGATATTTGAAAAGGATTTGAATTAATTCAAGGAATGATAGAGATCTCGAATGCAGTGCAGTTTTCCATCTACTTGATGGTGCAGCAGTTCTACATGAAAACTAGAGCCATGCAGATTCTAGATGTTGGATGCCCTTTTTTGATGAACACATTTACTATCTAACATAACTTTGAAACTTCCTAAGATTTGTCGTCAAAAAGTCTTCATGAACATACCTGATGCCTTTGCCAAAAGGACAGCATTTGATTACAATCTTCACTAATTAAATTAGTGTTTTATAACCCTGGTGAAAATTAATTTTATATTTCAGGCATTTTTTTAAGAAAAGCTCCTTTCATTTTATAATTTTTGACATATTAAAAGCAAGAACTACTGTTATTTTTTAAAAATGCAGGGAGAGGAGTGTAAAAAAGACTGAATGGTAATGAAAAATACAAAAAAGATTAAATAAAAAATAAAATGTTGCTAAAAGTTGATCTTATACTTTTGTTGGTGAATATAAAAATTATAGTCACTGTACTCTGTAGAAGGCTCTTTCAGTGACAGCTATTGAATAATTATGAGCCTTAACATTCTTCAGTGACTTTCTTGTTCTGAATGAAAATGTTCCATACTCTGAATTTTTGTCTTGTTTAATTCCATTTCACGATCTTTGAGAGTCAATGCTTATTAAGGTATGAATAATATAAGTTTTGCATAGCAGTTTAAATTACATGTTAATTCAACCATTATCTTCAAGAGTTCAAATGAGAGACAGATGAATAAAACTTTTTCTTTATTGTATACAAATTAGGGCACTGGAATATAGTTTACACCCTTAGGAAGGGAAACATGAGCAGGAGCCTTCACGCCGGCTCCAGTTACACATCAGTCTACTAGACAACCTGCTTCCTCCCAATAAATCTGTCCGTCCAGGAACGGAATATTAATTCTACCCAGTTTTATCAGTTATGTTTGGGTTTTGAGAACTTGTTTTCAAGTTAGAAAGGCAAAAACTACTTGTACATACTAGTACTGTTAAAAGTTTGAAACTCATATACATAAATTATGTAGACATAGAAATTAGCTTTACAAAAATAAAAGGTTTAACTCCTAATTTTTCTAGCTTTTTTTTTTTCAAGGAGAACAAGATGTCTCCAAAAAGAAAAATGATTTGCCCATAATCATTTAGTTTTTTAGTAATTTTTGTCAAATCATTTTATTCTCCTTCTATTTCATCATGCCAAAATTAATGGTTAGGTCTTGAGTAAGGAATAAGAAAATATTCATTTTCTACTGTTACTTACATGCTTTTGTCTCTGTTTTCCATGTAACAGACTTTGGCTACCTCTCTGTAACAACATCCAACTATACATCAACTCCCCTCATTGCCTTCCTACTAACTGGGGTCCCAGGACTAGAAGACTTCCAAATCTGGATCTCCATTCCTTTCAGCTTCATGTACCTTTTGGCGGTGATAGGCAATGGCCTAGTTATGGCAGTGGTGGCCTGGGACAGGAGCCTCCATGAACCCATGTATTTCTTCCTGGCCATGCTGGCACTCAATGATGTTCTTCTTTGTACTGTCACAGTGCCCAAAATGCTTCTTATTTTCTGGAAGGGCCCTTCCCCATCAACGTTTCATGAGTGTCTCACACAGATGTTTTTTGTTCATGCTCTGTTCCTCTCTGAGTCTGCTGTTCTACTGGCCATGGCTTTTGATCGCTACGTGGCTATCTGTGCACCACTCCATTACGCAACCTTATTTACAGGCTCTTTCATTAGCAAGGTGGCCCTGGCTCTGATGGTTCGAAGTGTGGCTGTAGTTACCCCTGGTGTCCTCCTCATTCTCCGTCTGCACTTTTGCCGGAGCAACATCATCCACCATACCTACTGTGAGAACATGGGTATTGCCAAGCTGGCCTGCAATAGCTTTGCCCTTAACAGTATTTATGGGCTCACTGCAGCTCTCCTCACTACAGGGCTGGATTTTGTTCTCATATCCCTGTCCTACTGGGTAATCCTGAGGACAGTCTTTAGACTACCATCTAGGGAAGCCCGGACAAAGGCCTTTGGAACATGTGGAGCTCATATATGTGTCATCTTGATATTCTACACCTTGGCTTTCTTTTCCTTTTTTACCCATCGCTTTGGAAACCACGTGCCCAGGCACACCCTTATTCTCTTGGCAAACCTCTACTTACTGGTTCCACCTACCATGAACCCCATTGTTTATGGGATAAAGACAAAGCAGATAAGGATGAAACTACTAGAAATCTGTAGTTATTCAAAATGAGCTAGTGGTTACAATGCAACAAGGAACAGGAGAGTCCAGGATGGAGGACCAGGCTTAAATGTCATCTGAATTAATTTGGACAGACCATTCTCCAAAATACCTAACCTCTGGATAGGGTTTCAGATATCCATATTTCCACATGCTATCTTCCTTGCACTAGTAAACAGGAAACTAGAGGAATTGCTTAAGTTCCATGAAGAAATATCTCAGCATATTGAGGTACTATAGCAGTGTAATGTCACTCTAACATCATAGGGAATTTAGGTATCTTTTTTAATAATACACAATCCCTCTTCTGTGTCAATTTGATGCAGGACAAATGTCAATTTGATATGTTCAGGGATTGGTTCTGATCCCAAACTCATCATTTCAATTGGAGGATCCAGAATATACAAAAAAAATTAACAAATATTTTTGACTAGATAAATGCCTTAACTAATAAATAATAAATGCTCATGATTTTGCATAACAAACTTCCTGACTTGTTCTTACATATTATATAGGGTCTATAGTTAAAGTATATATTTTTATTTCTTCTTAGAAATTATTCTCTAAGTTCCAGAAAATATCTCCTTTAATATCTTAGTGTAATAAAGATTCTTTTTGTTGCACACAATACAAATTTACTTTGGTTAGGTTAAGCAAACAAAAAATCAGGCTCTACGTTATGTCATGACATCCAGGGATAATCTGAGTGTCTATAACTCAGGAGGAACAAAACCAAACTGCTGTGGGGCCTCAACAGCAGGAGAGCATGGACTTCCGGAATGGATCTGGTGATGTTACTCTGCCCCAGCTGCAAAGATTATGGGACAAGAAATATAACTACCTCATATTGGGTCGGGTTGCTAAACCTGGATCAATCTGTTATGTCCCTTAATATACTGATTAAATGAGGATGAAATTCTATCAGAGAAACTCTCAAGAGAAGAAGTCATGGCAAACGGTACGTTCACTGGATTCATTGGGCTCTTTTACACAAGCACATTCAATTTTCCTGATTGAGCTCTTCCCACACCAAACATTATTGCCAGTTGCATTTCATAGCACCTGGCATATACTTTATCATCTATAAACCTATCTGCCATAATTCCTGCAATGTAATCCCTTTACTCCTTTTGATTAATAATGGAACTAAATTACTTTCCTGGCATCAGACACGCTGTAAATATATACATGATCTAGTGGTTGAATTAATTGGATTGAATGCCTTGAAAATACTTATATTGTTGTTATAAATGAATATTGGTGTTTCTAGATTCTTTGTGTAATAAGGCTGTCATCTGTGTAGTACTTTTAAAAGAATTTTTTTATTGTTTCAGTCATTGTATTGAATGACAGAATGACAAATGGGATATGGAAGTATTCTGCAACGATGCTTTGTATAAAAGGAAATGGCAAACACTTAGATGGTAAAGGGGCTAGTGACCATCTCTGTTACTTTTTTCTTTATTGCCATCATGTTTTGCCACAAAGGGCCTTCCACAGCATAAAGATGATCAATGAATAATCTAAAAGACAATAGTTGGTATTATGAAAACAATTGCATTGCATTTTGCTTAATGATAGGGGACTGAAATACAAAAATGAATTATTATTTAAGCTTCCATATATTTTACAGATTCCCCAGGAAGGCAGAGAATGCATTCAGAAGATGAAAGAAGAAAGAAAGAAAGAAAGAAAGAAAGAAAGAAAGAAAGAAAGAAAGAAAGAAAGAAACCAAACACAACTTTATCAAACAAGGTAATATGCATAAAAGCATCTCCTAACTTATAAACACACATTCAAATGAGACAGATGTGTCAATCACATTGTAACTCTAGGCAGGAACAAGAGGGCTTCTTGGTTTAGGAACACCACCTGCTTGCCAGAAGACTAGACTCCAGCCTTCCATAAAGATCCAAAAATACGATGGTGCCTCTGTTCTCAATTCATAATATGACCTTGCCACTCATTCATTCATTCATTCATTCAGTTGTTCATTCATTCCTAGATTTAATCACTAACCTCTCATCAACTATATTTTGCTGGAAAGAATTATCTTAATATTGAGAATATTATTTTTAAATGGTTTTGGTAAAATATATTTTATGTATATAATGTAACTCTAATAATAAATATTAGGAGCTAATATAGTAGATAAAAAATTATAAACTCAAAAGTTGGGTTATTTATGTAGGTAGCCATTTAAATAGTTGTACTGGTATGTGAAATGTAAAATCTAGTATGCAATAGTTTCAATATACTTTTGTTAGCAAGAAAATTGATAAAACTTTCATTGTTTTGTAACAAAAGCACTAGCAATGGTGTATTCAACATCCATGGGTTAAAATATATACTTTGTACTTGAAGGTCTTATTTTAAAGATGTTTATAAGAAGTTAAATGTTATTTATACAATATACAGCTGATGGTAATGTTCATATTGTCCTCCAAAAGTTCTTTTTTCCTATCAATTTTATTTTACTCATTTATTACAATAAATGTTATCTATTTTGATATTCACAAATTTTAATTTATTTTTTGTTGATACCTTTTTCATCAATGTGAATGTGCTAAAGGAGATGGGTAATTAGAAGAAGAATAAAAACATAGGATAAAGAGAGGTGAGAACAGACATACTTGAATTAAAACCAGAGATAAGAAATAGTTTTTTGGAAATTCTAGATGTACTCCATATGCCTAAAGTTTGAAATCATAATTTCAAGCCAGTAAAGTCTCTTTTATTATATGAAATGTGGGCTCATGGTGTGGCAGACCCTTCTGCGTGGCGTGGGCCCAGCTCCCACTTGGAGATGCACAGGACCCACGCCCACAGATAGGCCCTCTCGTGGGTAATCAGATTTGCAATATACTTAGGCTGTTTTGAGAGTGTGCTCTTTGCTGAAACCCCCTCACCCTGCAAGTACCTTGCAGGCCCAGTGTAAGCCTGCCTATTTATTTGCTAGTGTCCTTCTTCTGTGATGTAAGGAGGGGCATTGGCTCCTTGGTTGTTACTGGGATAGTGAAGGAGAATCCATCTTGGAATGTAAGGAGATAGGATTAGAATAAAGGCCTGTCATGGTGGAGGCCACAGCTTTGGCTCCTCTTGAGAGAAAAGCCTTGCGCTTATCCTTATTCCTCCACCAGACTCTGTAGTCTGTGTGCATGTTTTAATTTATCCATAATGACGCAGACACTGCTGGCCGGTGTCTGCAACATCAGGGCAGGTAAAGTATTTTCTCCCAAGATTAAATATATATATATATATACTCAACTAGTCATTCGTTACTTAATGATTCATTTTATTATTGTTCACTTATTTCTTTACCATTAATACATTCAAAAATGGAGAAAGAGAGAAAGAAGTCATGGACATGGACAACAGTGTGGTGATTGCAGGGCAGGGTTGGAGGTGGAAGAGGGTGTAGGAGGGATAAATGATAATGAAAAAATACAACAAAATAAAAAATTAATAATAGGTGCCTCTTTTACACCAAACACAGTGCTTAGTGCTTATTCTGACAGGTAACAAACAGTGGGAGGCACAGTTCTTACAGTAGCTAGAATAAGATATATGAAAACATATTACTTATTATTAAGAACAATACAAATATGGAAGCTATAAAGCTATAGCTTTTTTCATTGATTTGTAAGGTCTTAAATGACCTGGCCTGTGCCTTTCTTTGACCTTCTGAAGAACCACTCTTTCTCTTTGCTTACCTTGCTCCACATATTTTACTGCTTTTCTTCTCCTCAGTACTTAGGAAGAATAGTCTCCAAGAATAGAAGATGCCCCTTTCATCATGTTCTGTCATCATTTTTTTTTTTCCTTGTAAGACTCTTTCTCATTTCTTTGAATGGCTGGTTTAATTTTTTTCTTTCAGATCTCAATTCACATATTATCTCCTCACAGAGGTCTTCCTGACCTTTTTTCTAAGTTCTTACCTTTAGTCAGTCTTTATCACACAAACCTCTTAGTTTCCAACAAAGAACTTTTGTATGTCCTAAAATATAGGGAACTGTTGTTTGGTATGGAGAATGTAGCCCAGCCCCTGATTTGGAAAACCGACAGGGAGCAAGGTTGGCATATAGGACCCAAGACCATGGATAGGTTCTCCCATGGAGAATCAGGCCTGCATTGTACCTAGGCTGCTGTGAGGCTTGCTTTTGCTAAAACTTCCTCACCCTGAATTGAGGCAGCAAATGTTTACTGTGTATCTTTAACTTCCTAAAGTCTGTGCTAAACCTCCCAAGTATGGAGTATAACCAGTTCAACCACTTTTCCTCTTGATCTGCAACATCCTTCTCCTTGAAGTAATTAGCAACATTCTTTCCTTTGTTATCTGTAAAAGGTAATCACCTACTGCAAACCTGTGCATAGTAAATAAAGACCATCCTCAATGTAATATACCCAGAAAAGCAATAAAAGCCTGTCCAGGCAGGGGTCGGGGCCCTCTCTGTCAGTTAGAGAGTGGCCACGCCATCCCTTTTCTCCACAGGACTTCTGCAGTCTGTGTGAATTTGTTCATCACAGCCACAACGTGCAGACTCCGCAGGCCGGGGTCTGCATCACTAAAATTTTATTTTTTTAAATTTGCTTATTATTGATTTCTCCCACTACAACAAATATTCGTGTCACAGAACATGTACACTTTGTTACATTCCCAACTTCCTAGAATACTACGTATTACCTAGTGAATAGAAAAAAGTTGATTTAATGAGTAAATGCAGGATCGTGGAAACATTCCATGTGCATGGTGGTGTAATATGAGATCATAAAGATTTCTTTGCAGGATGATATTCAGAGCAATAAATGTGAATAGTTTTGTGAGATTTTTTCTCTACTTCTACTATGTTCCCATTGCACTTGCATACAGAATTGATCTTCATATTTTTTTCCTAATCCCTGGAGCAATGAAAATAATACACATATCCAAAAACTGAAAAATGATTAAGAGAATTATAGGAGATAAAATAAGTGGTTATAAAATCTATTTATAAACCATTAAATTATAATTATGAAAACTATAGCATTAAGAGAAAGGTCTCTGTTGCATTATATTTTCTCATAGTAAATTAGGAATTATGTATATTCAACCAAGTCAAAAATCACTATGTAGCCCGGCTGGTGTAGCTCAGTGGATTGAGTGCAGGCCTGAGAACTGAAGGATCACCAGTTCAATCCTCAGTCGGAGCACATGTCTATGTTGTGGGCCAGGTCCCCAGTGGGGGCCATGCGGGAGTAACCACACATTGATGTTTCTCTTCCTCTCTTTCTCCTTCCCTCCCAATCTCTCTAAAAATAAATAAATAAATAAATAAATAAAACCTTTTAAAAATCATTATGTAAGGTCAATGTGGTTATAAATTTGAAAGAATTTCATGTAAGTAGCATATCTATAAACTAAGTATGTCCCCAGTGAAAGGAGTTCTTTATTGTATAGTGACTCAGATTCCTGAAAGAAAGTATCTGTTTTTCCCCTCCTTTTTGATCTTCAATAAAAATGTGGGAGAATAATTCTGAGAACTTGGTACTGCCTTCTGCTCAAGAGTCTCTGCTCTGGTAGATGTTGGGCTCCCCCGGGAAAAAAGCTCCACAGGCCTCCATACACACCTGAGCCATTTTTCTCTTGGTTCCTGAGAGGCTGTTGTTCTAAAACTATTTATATAGTTGAGGTTAGCTAAAAAAAAGCACTGAATTATAACAAGAAACAGGCCAGGAGCTTCCGGTGATGTGAGACAGGTAAGGTAAAAAATAATGCAGTCACCTCAGCACCTCCCTTCACACCAATGTTATGGAGCAGGAGGCCCTGTGTACCTCATTAAGGCCAAAGGGATCAGAAAACAAAATGACATTGGAAGTTTAAAATGGGTGCTCTAGGATAGTGGAGGGTAAGGAAACGATGGGGGGAAGATTATTAGTATTATAAAGGAAACATAAAGTCATTTTTATTACATCATTTTATTTATTTCTTTCAATTTGAGGTCTGAGTTGAAACTAATCAATTGTGATATTTCTTGAACCACCAGATTTTAATTTGCTTTAGGATTTTCTTTTTGCCCAGTAGCTTTACAGTCTTCTCATCTGATCTTGTTTCTAGGAAAGTCATGTTGTTACAGAACAAACACACAGGTTCATTATATCCACCGCCTTATAGGAAAGATGTTTCTCAATGCCAGAAATTTGTGAAAAGGAAAGGAAATGTTTATTTAATGCTATACAGAGTTAAAGTAGCGACCTAGTGTCTTCATTAAAATATTAAAGTCCTTTAGGATACCCACAGACACCCACAGTGCTTCCTTCTCCCCCTGCCCTAATTCAGGGTACCGTAACTCAGGAAAAGAAGCACACGTCCGGGATCCAGGCTCCTGACACCGTCAGCTGTGTCATTGTCCAGGCAGGATCTCTGATTAGTCCAAAGCCATGTAGCACCTTCTCACAGCCTACTGGCAAGAGTTCTTTCACCCTTCTTCCAGGCAAAATCTCTTCTGCTTCCCAGGCCACACAGCCAAAGGGAGCACCCCAAAGCCACATGGTCCTCTTCCACCAAAGCTGAGGGAGTCTGCACTCTGGTGAAACCACATGGCTCTCTCTGGCAAAGCTGCGAGGGGGTCTCCACTCTGTCAAAGCCGCATGGCTCCCCCTTCACCTAGGTTGCGGGGAGGGGGTCGCCACTAGGCCAAAGCCAAGTGGTGGTTCTCTGCTAAAGCCACATGGTGATTCCCCTTCACATGGCTGTGGGGATCCTGACTCTGCCAAAAGCATGTGGTTCTCCCCCTAATTGCTGCTGGGACAGGGTTTAAATCCCCGCGCCAATCTTCCTCTGCAGCCCCATTTCCGGCTCCTCCTACAATCAGTTACATCTGCCAGCACTCCGTATCCTTCCAGCTTTACTGTGTTGCCATAGTAATTCTGGGCAGGTGTGGCCCTATGGCATGGAGCCAATCATCTCCAAGCTCTCACACAGTCACCATAAACAAGGGGAGTTGCCTTCCAGTTACATCTCGGGTGGAAGTCACTCCCTTCTCCCTGGCTCAAAGCTTGGCCACAGCTATTCAACATATCTATGAAACCAGTTAAAAGTTATAGATATGTTAAATGACCATGCCAGAGGTTAGCTGCAAAGGTGTTGCTATGCAAAACAGCTCTCAATGGCCCTGCTTCATTTGTCCCTTCCCCCAACTCACACCCGAGGGGGAAGAGGTGAGGACATCTTATATGTCTTTCTAATATTTCCTGGACATCCTGAGTTCTGGGCCCCATTCCAAATCCCTATTTTGGGGTCCCCCTCTTGGCTGTACCCTGTTACAATGTCATAGAATTGAGATTGTCTATGATAACTAATGCCAGTGAAAAGAGGAGACACAAAAAGTAACAGCCCCTTGCCCCTACCCCATTTAGTCAAGCCTTAGGGCAAAGCATGCACATCAGCAGTTGTTACATGTACAACAGACTCAAGATAGGCCAGGTTATTTAACATATTTATCACGGAGCTGAGAGGAAACAACTCCAGGCTCTGAGACAGAAAAAAGCACCTGGGAGGAGAGGAATTGTGTGAGTTTACTCTCTTTTCCAATTCTACATGCTCAGCAATGCTACCTACTCACCTTACTTCTGAAGTATCTATTATTGTTGCCGAAGAGAGAAGCTGGAGCTTTGTGATCGACTGAAGAAAGGTCCAGTGCCTGTAATGGCAATGGGACAAAGAGGAAGAAATTCCAAGCAAGTATTCTGTCCATGCAGCTTCTGAAGAAATAGACTAAACGAAGGTGTCCCAAATAGGATTCAGGCTGTTTGAGTCCTGCATTTTACTACAACCTATGGCAAAAAATCTAAGGACATCTGAATTTCTAATTCAGGCCTTAGTTGCTAATCCTCTAGAAGAAAGTAAGGACCCAAAAATGGTGAGTCTAGGGTTTTATTAATGTGGAAAGTCTTCGGACAACAGAATATCCTCCTGGCAGAAGGGTTAATGGGCTTACTGTAGGGGCCAAGTAATTCCATAATATGAAATGTATGTGAAACTTTACAGTAAATATACTGTTTGCTGTTTTGCATTTCTAAAATTGCATAATTTTTCTTTATTGTTTTTCTTAGAACTGGTAAAATTTTGTCAGGTTTGGTCCTCTTTTAAATGAAATATTCTCTCTCTTTTCACTGTTCTACTCAGTACTACTTTTTTCTCTTTTCTTCATCATTTCCTTTCTCTTATTATTTTTAGGAATTATTGTTGGTGTTATTTTAGAATTCCTAATTCAAAGTTTCTTTATTTTATGTTTATCACCCATATAATAAAGGCAATGCAGCCTGTGAAGTTACTACAAAGTTCAGAATTGGAATTATGCCATATACAAGCCATGTGTTGTCATATTTTATAATATTGTTTTGAACTTGATTTAAATTGAAGAGCTGTTCTAAAAGCAAATTTAATTGCACAACCATGAGTGTGCATCATTTACCCTTTACGCATTAATAGCCAGTTTCTAAACTTCTATTTTATTTCCTGAAGTGAAGATATTCAAAATAAATCTTGAACTATACAGGGTGTGGCAAAAGTAGGTTTGCAGTTGCTCATATGGAAAATAATACAATAATCAGTAATAATGCAAAAATAAACTCAGTTTCTCACATCGTCACAACCGTAAAGCTACTCTTGCCCCACCCTGTATATATTGAACCAAGTTCCTGTTTCATTACCAGATAATTTTAGATTTTCTTTTTGACTTTTATTTATTTTCAAATGAGAAAATTTTTTCCTGTGCTCAGTAGCTGTGAACTCCAAAATTGGGTGATATGCTTTTTCTCCCATGCCATCATCTAGGCCTTATGACTATTAACTCTTTTAAATTCTCTGACCTGAGTAGGTGTTGAGGACCACCTTCTGAGAAGATATGTGCCTTCTGTGTATTTCCTAACAGAGATGGGCTTTTCCGAGCAATCACCACTTTGGTCGTACTAAAATAAGCATAGGGAATATAATTAATAATATTGTAATAACTGCATAAAATACCAGTAGGTAGTAAACTTATCAGGGATCACTTTGTAAATTATATAAATGTCTAACCACTATGCTGTACACATGAAACAACTATAACATTGAATGTCAACTGTAAATGAAAAAATAATAATAGTGATAGAATCTGCTGGGTTTTTTTTTATTTTTGAAGGCTTTCTGCATTTTCATCTATTTTTTTCTTACTCTGTTTTATACATCTCTAAGGGTACAATGTGCCACCATCATAGTTTTTGTACCTCTGGCTGTAAACTGTTCTCAGGGTTAACAGTGGGACCAGTGAGCATGGCACAGCTTAGCTATATATTGGTAAATTTGGCAACCCCCCACACTCTGGAGTCCAAATTTGTTGGATGGAAGGTTGTAGAGAAGAAAAGATGTTTGGAGAAGGAATGGGATATTAACTAAAAGAGGATGATTATTGCCTGGTTTAAAAATAGTTAACAGCCAGATGAGGCTGACTTATAATTTCTGCTTAGTCTAAGGAGACAGATGTAAAGTGTGTCCAGGTGTAGAACCTTTTGCTGTCACTCTTATAGCTCTCATTCATTGGAAAAAGAGTCTAGAATATGTGCAATTAAAATTATTTATCAGTGCATGCCAATTAATGTGGTATAGTGAGCAGTCAGGTGAAATTTAGAAAACAATCTTCCATTCTCTTATTTCTGCAATGCCATTGCCATTTTAATGCATTTCATAAATAGTTCTGGACAAGTGAATTTTAAATCATGCTAATAAAGTTAAGGTTGGAGTTTTCCTCTAACCTTATTTAAATTACAATTTTCTCTTTATTTTTAAGGTTCAGAATGCATCTTACCTATGAATCTTCTGACTCATACAAGTGGCATAAATAACCCTATCTAATGGATCATAAAACTGCTTATTCATATAACTTCACTATATTAATCACATGGAAATTTAATCATTGGTTTGCACCAGTTTCTCCCTTACTAGAACTGTTCATTTCTAAAGTTAGCTATGGGGCCTTATTTATCTTTTTTCCTTAAGGTATAAAATGTTATCAAATATTTCATGTAAGTTAATAAATAAAGTTATCATTAAGTAAATGGACAAAAGGATATGAAAGAATTTTATAATCCCACAATTGAATGCAGCCAGAAGTTTTCATCATGTCATTAACAAATAATACCAATTTATATCCCAGTACCTTTCTTCTCCTTGGTATTCCTGGGATGGAAGCCATCCACACTTGGCTATCAATGCCCTCCTTCCTTGTTTACCTAAGTGCTGTGCTGGGAAATTTATCTATTCTATTTATTGCTAGAACAGATTCCAACCTGTATGAGCCCAAGTACTTCTTCCTCTGTATGCTCTCTGTGGCTGACTTGATTATCTCCACTACGGCTGTGCCCAAAATCCTCAGCATTTTTTGGTTCCATGATAGGGAGATCTATTTTGAAGTTTGCTTTGTACAAGTATTTCTCATTCATTCGCTTTGCAGCATAGCCTCAGGGTTTATCTCGGCCATGGTCTTTGACCCATATGTAGCAATCTGCATTCCTCTGAGACATTCCACTATCCTGACACATACAGTCATTAAGAACTCGGGGCTGACTATTGTCTTCCATGGGGCTTTGCTTTTCAGTCCTCAACCCTTCATGCTTCAACGGCTTCCCTGCTGCAGAACTAATATCATCCCTCACACATACTGTGAATTTATGGCTCTGATCAAGCTTGCTTGGGCAGAGACAAGGATCTGCAGAATATACAGTTAACTGCTGCCTTCCTTACTGGAGGCTTAGATTCCATATTAATCCTATGGTCCTACATTGCCATCCTTTACACTGTCTTCCATCTTCCACCTGAGGCTGCTCGGCTCAAGACCTTGGGCACCTGTGGATCCCGTGTGTGTAATCTTAGTGGCCTATACCCCAGCACTTTTCTCCTTCCTTACTCACAGGTTTGGACACCATGTGGCTCCTCACATTCATATCTTTGTAGCTAACATCTACCTCCTTGTTCCACCTATGGTTAACCCAATGATTTATGGCATAAGAACCAAGGGGATCAGAGACAGATTCCTCCAAGTTTTGACTTCTCACAAATTCTAAAACAGCTCTTTCCTTAACACATATTTAAGATTTATAGACAAAAAAAGACATTACCCTTCTTTGCAGAAGGCTGAACCCGTAAATACCATACTTGTAATCTTTAAAGTATTAATAAGCATTGACTAGATTTTTTTCTACTCAAAAATATATTTGCCTCATAGTGCAATATCTCCATTTTATGTCATCTTATTTTCTATGTTTGTTCCCATAGACTATCTTGTTTAGTCTTATCAGCTTTATCAGAGCTGTTTTTATTGACCCATTATCTCTTTCGCGAAGTTATAATACTTTTGTAGGACACAATTAATGGGGCTGTCTGTATCTCTTGAACAATAAGATTAAAATAATTTTAATCTATAACCTTGAAATTGAGATGGTTCTAACAAAATGTCTTCTAAACACAGATGAATAAACTGTCATTGTTTGCCTTCCAGAGGTCATCTAGCAATTCTTGTGACATATTATTTTACTCTATCTAGCTAGAATCATGCTAACATTGTAAAATATCTTTTCCCACAAACACCTTTCCAGAAGACTTAATGGTATCCAAAATCACCCTACCATTTTTCCTTTATCTACTTCAATGTCATTCAACTTGATTCTTTGAAAATATCTATTGCTCTCTCTCTAATTCTTTGATTATTTCATACTTATAAAATAGAGAAACATTTTGCTCTGGCATTTCCTCATAATTCATCATCGTAGCCAATGTTGACTGTGATATTAGCCATTTTTTCCTTTTTGAAGTGTAATGACTCATATTTGTATGAAATGTCATGTGGAATTAGTCATTATGGGTATATAATACACTGTAACATTTTCTTACTATTATTACTCTTGTTGATGACTCAAATACTTTTGGCATTAAGCCACGTTAACATATTTTACCAACCTATCCTGCAGCTAGAGTACCTCTCAATTTGTAGTCATTCAGTGTCATGTCATTTTTTCCTTTGAAATTTTTTCTTTTTTCTTTTTGACAAGTGGGTTCTCAGTGTCAGGAACTATATGAGCCTATATTTAGCTGACTGCCACATGATTTCACACTTTTTCCCTTTTAAAGGAAAGTATTAATCATGTGCTCAAATTTCTCATTGTTGAAACTCATTTTATTATCCTTTATTTCACATTGTCTTGGGTAAGATGAAATATATATCTAAAATTATACGAGAGGCAATAAAGACAGTGTTTAAGACAATTGGCTCTCAAAGCATACTGCTCAGTTTCAAAACCCAAAACAACCACTTACAAGCTGTGTTGATCCTTGTTAAGTCGTATAATTTCACTACCTCAGTGTTCTCAGTAGTTGGATGGAAATATTCATAGCAATTTCAGAAAATAATTTTGACACTCTTTTTAAAATGCCATACATATGATTTAATTCCATTGGAGCTAATTTATTGAGGGCTT
>PVKU01013998.1:0-25461 GCA_004027475.1 Anoura caudifer
GTTGTAAGCACTCTGCCTTGTTAGGGAAGGCAGGCACTGTGACCAGAGAGCACACGTGGGCAGAGGGGTTATGACAGTGGCTGGGCAAATGCCAGCTGTCACAGGAGACTGTGTTTTCAGCTGGGCCCCACCGGGGCACAAAGAGGACAGCTGAAGAATGGCCTCTGGTCAGCCGAGGCAGGTCCTGGAGGCTTTGATCTGTGATCCTGGACCAGAGTGGCCTCTGCAGTCCCTTCTCCTTGGGAAAGCAGAGGTGAGGAGCTTGGGTTGCAGCAAGAGAGATTTAGGTTAGATAATAGGACTACTTTCTTGATGGTGGTCAGGGTTTCATATCCTGTGAAAAGGTCGCAGATTCTGGGCTCGAAGGCTGGAAGCCCTGGTGGAGGAAGGCGACAGAAAGGATGGCTGTGAGGCCTGAGGCCCAAGTCCTGCCAGAGGGGTGGTTCTGCTTTTAGGCCCCGGAAGACTGCTGCCGCGAGGAAGGGCCTCTGACTGGCACACCTCCCGGGGGAACCCGGGTGGGGCACACCAAGCCTCGGTCAAACCCGGTATTGAGGGCACGTTCCACTAAGGAGAGAGAGTCCTGTGTGGGTTTGAAGAGGCTCAGGGAGGGAGCCACAGCTCCCACTGGGGGAAGTGCAGCAGGAGGTCCAGGCAGGGCGGGGCGCTAACGCACCCAGCCTCCCGCCCCACAGGCCTGACGGAGGATGAGGACGTGCACGCCATGCTGCGGGGCTCCCGGCTCTGCAAGATCCGCTCGCGGACGTGGCAGAAGGAGCGGCTGTACCGGCTGCAGGAGGACGGCCTGAGTGTGTGGTTCCAGCGGCGCTTCCCGCGCGCGCCGTCGCAGCACATCTGTGAGTTGGGCGGGGCGGGCACCGGGTGGGCTAGGGACAGTGCCCTGCCAGGCGGCCGCCTGACCCGGCCGCGCGTGGCCGCCCCTCCCCGCAGTCTTCGTGCAGCACATCGAGGCCGTCCGCGAGGGGCACCAGTCCGAGGGCCTGCGGCGCTTCGGGGGAGCCTTCGCACCCGAGCGCTGCCTCACCATCGCCTTCAAGGGCCGCCGCAAGAACCTGGACCTGGTGGCGCCCACGGCCGAGGAGGCGCAGTGCTGGGTGCGCGGCTTGGCCAAGCTGCGCACACGCCTGGACGCCATGAGCCAGCGCGAGCGCCTGGATCAATATCCTGCCTGGAGAGTGAGGGGTGGGGCCAGCGGGTCCCTGGAGGACCCCAGCAGAGGGGAGATATGCCCTGTCCTTCCAAGGCCCACAGCCTGAGTCCCTAGCCCCTTGTCTTCTAAACTGAAGGTGGTGAGGCGCCTCCTGACTCTGAGGCGCCCCAGTCCCATGGAGGGCAGCCCGCTGCTGTGCGCTGGCAGCCCACCGGCCCTGCGCTGGGAAGCCCCCAAAGCCAGGTGGTGGGGACGTACCTGTCAGTTACCTGTCAGGTGTTGCTGGTTATTTCCTGAGCACCCACACCTGGATCCACTCCTACCTGCACCGGGCGGACTCCAATCAGGACAGCAAGATGAGCTTCAAGGAGATCAAGAGCCTGCTCAGGATGCTCAACGTGGACATGAACGACATGTACGCCTACCGCCTCTTCAAGGTGGGCTCCGCGTGCACCGAGACCTCTAACTTCTGCTGGGGGGCTACCCTCTGAGGCATTAGCTTTCCTCTCCACCCGCTTCTGGAGGGAGGGAGGACCTCTCCCAGCAGAAAGGCCACAGCTGGGCCCACTTACCCTTTGACCCTGTCTGTCCCAAGGCTACGGCAAGGCCCCAAGGGCAGGGAGGACCTCGGGCCTCCCCACCCCTCCTGAGTGCGCAGCGAAGCTGTAGTCTTCCTTTCTCTCAGTCCACAGGACACCCTGTGCACAGGTGACCGTGTGTGACCTGCACACGGGAGCAAAGGGAGGAGCTGGCTCCCAGGCACGTGTGCACCCCCCTCCACCGTGGCCCGTGTGGCACCTCCACACCTGTGGCTGCCCGCACGGGGCACTTGGCTCGGGCCCTGCGTCCCTGGCCCAGTCAGAGCCCACGGCAGACCCTGTGTGCATGTTGGCTGTGTGACCAGCCTGTGACACCTGTGCCCCCCATCCAGCAGCTCCACGTGGACCCTCCCCGGCCCTTCTCGTTGACCCTGGGTGTGAACGTGGGGTGCGCACACCAGAGGGGGAACTGTGGCACGGGGCTCGGGCCTGCCCCAGGTCACGTTTTTCCTCCCACACCTGGATTCTTGGGTTAGGTCATGGTGCAGAGGGATAGGCACTGAACCCGAGGGACCGCCCTTAGCATCTCGGCCCTGCGGTCACCAGCTGCTCGAGCGGGACCGGAGCCTCGCTAGCCCTCAGTTTGCCCACCTGTGAGGCATGCCAGTGCGGGCCGGCTTTCCCGGGCGTCCCCTCCTCTGAGTCTCTCCCTCCGTTTCCAGGAGTGTGACCGCTCCAACAACGAGCGGCTGGAGGGGACGGAGATCGAGGAGTTCCTGCTGCGGCTGCTGAAGCGCCCCGAGCTGGAGGAGATCTTCCACCGGTACTCGGGCGAGGACCGCGTGCTCAGTGCCCCGGAGCTGCTGGAGTTCCTGGAGGACCAGGGCGAGGACGGCGCCACGCTGGCCCGCGCCCGGCGGCTCATCCAGACCCATGAGCTCAACGAGACAGGTGCGCGTCCAATCGACGGGCCCCGGCCGAGCGGGCTCCGCGCTCTCTGGCTGTGGTGCCAACTCGGGAGGTTGTCCCGCCTCTTCCAGACTCCACTGCCACATCTGTAAAATGACATATTAATGTACCTGCCTCCCAGGGTTCGGCTAAAGATGAAATGGGGTAACTTTGTAGAGTCCAGTCAGACAGGAGCCCGTTATTACTGAGTGCAGTGAACTTTGGGGGCATTCGGGGATGGGTGCAGGGGTCCCCTATGGGGCCTGATGCTGTCTTCTGCCCATCCCTGCAGCCAAGCAGCACGAACTAATGACGCTGGATGGCTTCATGATGTACCTGTTGTCGCCCGAGGGGGCTGCCCTGGACCCGGCCCACACACGCGTGTTCCAGGACATGGACCAGCCCCTTGCCCACTACTTCATCTCCTCCTCGCACAATACCTACTTGACCGACTCCCAGATTGGGGGGCCCAGCAGCACCGAGGCCTACGTTAGGTACCTAGTGGGGGGATGGTGGCTGCAAGCACTCCTGGGAGCCCAGCTGGGTGGGGAAAGGGGGCTCAGCTCCCGCTGTGCACTTCCTGGGGCCCACCTGGCTCAGCCTGTTCCCCTCCTCTGTGCCATCCACGTCCGCATGACACCTTGCCTGTCCGTCTGTCTGTCTGCAGGGCCTTCGCCCAGGGGTGCCGATGCGTGGAGCTGGACTGCTGGGAGGGGCCGGGAGGGGAGCCCATCATCTACCACGGCCACACACTGACCTCCAAGATCCTCTTCCGGGACGTGGTCCAGGTTGTGCGTGACCACGCCTTCACGGTGAGCCCAGCCGCCCTCCGCCGCCCTTCCAAAAGAAACCTCTGCCCAGAGCATCACTCACTCACCAGGCGCCGCCGGAGCGGCCGGCCGGTGGGGTAGAATAAAGCTGAGCGAGAGGCTTCCTTCTCCCACCCGCGTCCAGTAAATGTTTAAAATCCCACAACTTCCGGAAGACGACCTTGAGGTAGTTTAGTCATTCCTCACAGAGAGTAAGCCGTGGGAGAAGCTCAGCCTGGCGTCTACATAAAACTCCTGGCTTGGTGGAGCTGCACGAATCTTGCTGCCGACAAACGAACTGGGGGGGAAAGTGTGCATCGTAGTGACGTGCTCAATGTCATGACCTACAAAGAGCATTTATAAGAGAAAACCATTCCCGCAGCCGCCCTCAGACTCCCAGACAGCCTGCCCCTTCCCTGAGGCCCCATATCTGACCTCTGCCCCTCCACGAGCATGCCGACCCCAGCGTGTCCCCGATGTCCCACTGACTCAGTCTCCCCGCCACCGAGGGTTCTCCAGAGCCCTGCCTTTGCCTGCCTGTTCTGAGGGGGGCGGGGTTTGCATGTGGGGGGGGGGCCTGGTTGGGATGGGAGGGGGAGAGGACTGAGTGACTCTGAGCCGCTGCTTCTCCCCCGACAGCTGTCCCCGTACCCGGTCATCCTGTCCCTTGAGAACCACTGCGGGCTGGAGCAGCAGGCCGTCATGGCTCGCCACCTCCGCACCATCCTGGGGGACATGCTGGTGACGCAGGCACTGGACTCCCAGAACCCTGAAGAGCTGCCATCCCCAGAGGTGATGCTCCCAGAGCCCCAGCGTAGGTGGGGAAGGGTCTGTCCGCAGCCCACCATCCACCCCGCTCGTGCGGGCTCCCTGGGCCCGGCCCCTCCCCTCTCTGCCTTCACCTTCCCCTGCCCCTCCCTTCATCAGACATCTGCCGCTTCAGGGTCTTAGCAGTTTCCCACCCTCCAACTTGGACTAGACCAACCCCCCCACCTCTCGCCTGGCATTCACGGCCTTCCCTGACCTGGCCCTGACCTGGCCCTGACCCCCCTGCTCTGCCTGGCTGCCGCCCACAGAGCCTCTGTGAGCTCAGCCAGTCCCGCCTCGAAGGCGCTGGTTGACACCATCTCCACCTGGAGCTCCCTTCCCAGCCACCGGGCTTGCCAGGCACCCCCTGCTTAGAATTCTAGCCTCTTCCTGTGGCCTTAGAAACTGCCCCAGCAGTCTGGCCAGAGGCCGTCCTGCCTCCTCTCCTGCCAAACCCGAAGCATTTTATCTGCCCCCTCAGGGTGCGAATCCTTTTCTAGCTTCTTGAGAAACCTCTCCTCCTGCTGCTAATCTAAATATGTAAAAAATGTTGATTCACCTTTCGTGTGTGTGTGTGTGTGTGTGTGTGTGTGTGTGTGTGTGTAATATGAAAAACATGCATATGGTAAAAAAAAATTCAAGCTATACACGAGTGTATACAAAGGAAAGCGAGTTTCCTTTCACTTGAACTCACCGCCATCCTGTTTCACAGGAAGTCACCCCCTTCGGCAGTTTCTCGTGTTCTCTTCCCGAGTTTCCCACGCGCAGGTGCCCCGGTCCACAGCCCTCTTCTCTTTCGCATGTTACACAGGGAAGGCCCTGTGACCCCACGCTCCGCGCTTCTTCACCCGTGTGAGATCTCGTCTGAAGAGGGCGACTTCTCTTCCCCAGGTTGCCTCCTTCATTTTAGCAGCCGCCGTGTAGTAGTCTGATGTTTGCCGGGACCTCGTTTGCCGGCCCCCGATTCATGGCCCCATAGGTCGTTTCCCCTTTTATTTTTTTCTGTTAGAAACCACTCATCTTTGTGTGTCTTTTCTGGCCTCTCACCCCCCAGCCAGCCTCTCACACGGGTGGCTGAAAGGCTGACCAGACGGCCGGCACCCGGGTCAAAGGGCTTAATCCTCCCGTATTGGCCTCCGCAGCAGCTGAAGGGCCGGGTCCTGGTGAAGGGGAAGAAGCTGCCAGCTGTTCGGGGCGAGGACGGTCGAATTCTCTCCGACCGGGAGGACGACGAGGAAGAGGAGGAGGAAGAAGAGGGGATGGAGGCTGTGGAGCAGAAGCGAGGGGTGAGTGGGGTGGGCCGGACGGGGCCTGTACCGCTGCGGAGCTTGGGGCAGGTGGGGGGAGGGGAGGGGAGGAAGGAGGAGGAGGGCCTGGGGCCGGAGGCCCCCCCACCCCCCATCCCCCCACCGAGTGAGGCCTGTCTCCTAGGCCAAGCAGATCTCCCCGGAGCTGTCGGCCTTGGTGGTGTACTGCTGTGCCGCCCGCCTGCGGACCCTGGGCCCTGCCCCCGTGCCGCCCCAGCCCCGCCACGTCAGCTCCCTCAGCGAGCGCAAGGCCAAGAAGCTCATCCGCGAGGCAGGTAGGAGCTGGGGGCTGTGGGCTGCTTGTGGCTGGGGATTCTTGACGATGGTCTGGAAAGGGAATTGAGAGGGTTTGGGGGCAGCAAAGGGGTCAGGGGGACCCCAGAGAGGGGACGGGTGCGCAGCACATGGCCAGCACCAGGCCCTGCAGGTGTGGAGGGGCAACGGCCCAGGGAACAGGGAGTCTGCCGTCTGCCCTCCCCAGGCGCACAGCCTATTGGTGGTGCCAGACATAGCTGGGTGATTACGAAGTGGGGTGCAGCTGGGCCATGACAGGGACTGGGGGTGGCAGCAGACGGGGGTGAGATCAGGGGAAGATTCCTGGACGAGTCATGGCTGAGAAGACACCTGTCAGGAGGACGAGGAAGCAGCCGGGTGACCGGGTTGCACAAAGGCCCTGGGGCACAGCGCACACAGGGAGGGTCCAGGAAGCCGTGTGCTGGAGGGTGTGTGTGGTGAGTGACAAGAGCCTGGGTGTCAGCCTGCAGCCAGGTGTTCCGGGCGCTGAGTCAGGAGTGCGGGAGGCGGACCCTGCCCCTCCTTGGACTTCAGCAGCCTCCTCCTGAGGTTCCCCCACCCCTGGGTCAGAGAGGAGGAGCTGGAGCAGGGCAAGCTGGGGAGGGAGTTCTGAGGGGCTACAGGCCCTCCGGGTGGAGGACACCCCAGGAGCCTGTAACAGTCGCACCTGAACTTCCCACCAGGGAACAGCTTCGTCAGGCACAACGCCCGCCAACTGACCCGTGTCTACCCGCTGGGGCTTCGGATGAACTCGGCCAACTACAGCCCCCAGGAGATGTGGAGCTCCGGCTGCCAGCTGGGTGAGCGCGGCTGCGGGGCTGCGAGCCAGGGGGCCGGTGCTTCTGGGCACCCTCAGGGCTGCAGGGCAGGCCCTTGCAGTGACAGGGCCATGCAGCTTTCCCGGCGGAAAAAGTGGTTTGTTTTTGTTTTTAATTTATTGATTGATTTTAGAGAGAGAGGAAGGAAGAGAGAGAAATATTGATTTGTTGTTCCACTTATTTATTCATTTATTGCTTCATTCTTGCATGTGCCCTGATGGGGAATTGAACCCACAACCTTGGCGTATGAGGACGGTGCTCTAACCAACTGAGCTACCAGGCTAGGGCCAAGAATGTTTTGTTGATAATAACAATTACTAAAGAATTGTGAGCAGGGCCCTGGCTGATGTGGCTCTTGGATTGACCACCAGCCTGCAAACCCAAGGTTGCCAGTTCGATTCCTGGTCAGAGCACAGGTCAGGTCCCCAGTTGGGGACGTTCGAGAGGCCGCTGGCAGCCAGTCAATATTTCTCTCCCTCTCTTCTTTAGCCCTCCCTTCCCTTCTAAAAATAAAAAATAAATTTAAAAAAATTGTGAGCAGGCCCTGTAGAAGTTGAAACTCTCCGCGCCCCACGTGCTCCCTTGGCACGCACATGCACACAGGCCCCTGGAGGTCCCGTGCTGAGCCCCCCAAGCAGGGAGGTGGGGGTGGCAGCAGCAGGGAGTGTGCTCCCCTTGCGTAGGTATCAAAACCTCAGGCTTCTGCTCTGGGCGCTTCTCCAGCGTGCCCCACCCTCAGTCCCACATTCCAGTCTCAAGTGATAGCTGCTGGCCATGGAGGCTGGACCCCCTGGCTGCCAGGACACAGCCCCCACACCATGGTGGTGGGCGGGGGCAGCACTCCCCAGACAGCAGGGCCCAGGATCTTCTTCAGACAGGAACAGAGTCCTCTACCTGTGTTCTGTGAGCTGCTGAAACTGCACAGTGAGCGGGCCACTAAGAGTCCCAGTCCTGACCCCACCATGTCCACAGTGGCCCTGAACTTCCAGACGCCAGGCTACGAGATGGACCTCAACACCGGGCGCTTCCTCATCAATGGGCAGTGTGGCTACGTCCTGAAACCCGAGTGTCTGCGGCAGCCTGACACCGACTTCGACCCCGAGAGCCCGGGACCCCCCAGAACTACTCTCACCGTCCAGGTTGGCAGCCTGGGCCTCGCCCTGCACTGGGCTCGGAGCTGGCTCTGGAGGCCCTTGTCCTTGGGGCGCCAGCCTGAAGTGGAGGGAGGCAGAGGAGGCGGGAGGGTGGTCGGAGTCCTGGGTGGGTGCGGAGGGCAACAGGGAAACAGCGGAGGCCAGGCCAAAGCCCCTCCCCCTCCCCTGCAGGTGCTGACTGCACAGCAGCTGCCCAAGCTGAATGCGGAGAAGCCCAGCTCCATCGTGGACCCCCTGGTGCGCATTGAGATCCATGGGGTGCCCATGGACTGTGCGCGCAAGGAAACCACCTACGTGCTCAACAACGGTGAGTGGGCCTGCTGGTGGGGGGTGGGCAGGCAGCAGAGGACGCAGGGCGCCGCAGGGCGGGGCCCGCTGGCTCTGACCGCCAAACCTGCCTGCGCCCTAGGCTTCAACCCCCGCTGGGGGCAGACCCTGCAGTTCCAGTTGCGGGTCCCGGAGCTGGTGCTGGTGCGGTTCGTGGTAGAAGATTATGACACCACGTCCCCTAACGACTTTGTGGGCCAGTTCACACTGCCTCTCAACAGCCTGAAGCAAGGTTGGTGGGATGGGTGGGCACGCAGGAGGAACAGGCGTCGGGCCTCGGGGCTTTGTTTCCCATGAGCTCCTTTCCTGAGCCAGGGTGGGGCGTGGGCTGTGCAGGGCAGGGTGGTGGGCAGCAGACCTGATGCCCGGCCCCTCTCCCCACAGGGTACCGTCACATCCACCTGCTTTCCAAGGATGGGGCCTCGCTGTCACCAGCCACGCTCTTTGTCCACATCCGAATCCAGCGCTCCTGAAGGCCCGACTGACCCGCCTTGGGGACGTTTGGACACCAGTCTGCATGCCGCCCAATGCAGAGGCCTTCTCCCCTGGGCGGTGGGAGGACCAGCCCACCCAGCCTGCCCACTTCGCCTGCTGGCCAGGCTCAGCCTCAGCCCCTCCAGAAGAGCAGGTGGTTGACCTTTGCCCTGCAGCCCTGATAAGGGCCCCAGCTCCTCGAGTCCTCGGCCCACCCGCATTGTGACCCATGAAAAGCCGGGACTGCTGCCACCAGGAGCCAGAAGACCTGGGACCAGGGCGTGAGCGCCTCATCCCCTCTGCCCCGCACCCAGGCGCTGGCCACCCCCCTGGGGCCCCCTCCTCCAGTTTTCCCGGACTCCTCCCTCCAGCTTTTGAACTTGAGCTCCCTTCTCTTGTTGAAGCCAGACGAAGAGTGGAGGTTGGGAGCCCTGGGACACCAAGAAGTAGGTTTCAGTTCGTGACATAGAAGAGCCCTGGAGAGGACAGCAGAACAAGACTATTTTTAAAAATAATGAAGGCAATTTCCGTTGCCACGGCCACCCCGAGCACCAAGGGCCGCAGCCAGGCCCATGAGGGGGAACAGGGGCAGAACCCCTCAGGCCTTCCGCAGAAGCTGGAGTGAGTTTGTCTGACTACCAGCGGGTGCTGAAGGAGACCCCACGGCTCACTCAAGAGCCCCAGCCCTCGTAGCTTAAAGCTGCTGCCAGCATCACAGGCTGTGAGGACGCCAATCACAAGCTGCCCGCACCAACCCTCGGAGGGGCCGTCGGTGGGAGGCAGCTGGATGGCCTTCTGCCAGGACAGAGCTCTTACAGCCCTACAGGGTGGGGGCAGGACTCTCAGGCAGGTCCCCGACTTTCTGGACTCCGCGGGGTAGACAGATCCCAGAAACCCGGGGCTCGCCTTCCACCAGCCAAGCAGCCTTTCAGATGAAGGCCTGGAGGCCGTGGCTGCTCCTGGCTGCCTGCAAAGATGCTAGGAGAGCAAGCCACCGAGGCACCGGATGACAGAATCCAGGGAAAATGGGCAGAAAGGTGTTTTTCTAGGGTTAAAGGTGGAGCCCTGCCACCGTGGGTCCTGTCAGGCAACGCACTAACCCTGACCAAGGCAGAGCTGGACGGCAGCTCCCGAAGCCAGGTTGTGTCCTCAGGCTGCAGCTCAGGGCCCAGGTTCCCTGGAAGGGGGCTCAGAGGCACCAGCCATGGGGTCTGGAAGGAGCACAGGGTCAGGCAATGAACAAGCAGTTCCGGAGGAGGCCCTGGCCAGTGTGGCTCACCTGGCTGGGGCATCGTCCTGTGAACCGAGGTCGCAGGTTTCAATCCCCAGTCAGGTCTCGTCTGAGGTGATGGATCACTGTTTCTCTCTCACTTTGATGCCCACCCTCCCCTTCTCCTCTAAGATCAATAAGCATGTCCTCAGTGAGGATAAAAAATTATATGTATTAAAAATATTTTAAAATTTTTAAAGTTCCAGAGGAAGACAACAGGGAATGGGAAGTCCAAAGCAGCGCCTCAGGCCCTTCCATAGAAGCTGGCTCAGCAGGTGGGCAGTGGGGCTGGCTGACCTGCGGTGTTGAAAGCAGCCCTGGTGACCCAGCAGACCCACTGGACCCCTGGCCGGCCGGGGGTGGGGTGGGGGGGGATTTGGCATCTGATTGAGTGGGAGGGGGCGGTGCCTGCCCCAGACCCAGGGGCTGATCTGCCAGCTGTGAAAGCTGGGCCTGGACTGGCGCCTCTGCCAAGGTGCCCGGTGCAGGCACAGCCAGGCTGCTCCCCGCACTCGGAGTGAAGCTGGGTCAGCGCTGGCGGCTAGATGGTGGGCAGAGGTTTGGAGAGAAGAGCCCAGTCTGCCCTGAGAAGGCCTCGCAGAGTGTCTTCAGGAGTGGCCCGCGCTGTGGCTGCCAGAAGAGGCTTTCCCGCAGGGCACGCACCCTCAGGAGAGGGGGCCCTCCAGGCCCCGAGACTCTGGCTGCACCACCACCCGCTGTGCAGAGGAAAACCAGGAGGGCAGAGGGGTTTATTCAGCTGCTTCCTTTATTAGAAACAAGTGCGATGTATCAAGCGGAACAAGGCAATTCCTCCCCCACCCTGGAAATGGATGCCCCGCCCGCCCCGCCCACAGCCCAGAGAAAAGCCAAGACAGAAAGGTGAAGCTTCCCCCTTCCCTGTCCCCAGACGCAGAACCTGCCTGCAGTCGGTATTTTTGAATTTAGTTGAATGAAACTGTCCCGCAAAGGCTCCCCAGGGACAGGCTACTGGCAGGGCTGCTTTCACTTGGCAGCAGGGCAGAACCCAAGCCTTGGTCTCCTGTCCGGGCAGGTGGGCCAGGCCAAAAGGAGGCTGCCCCCTTGGCAGGGGGGCGCTGGCCAGAGATACACTCCCAGCCCCCTCCCCCCGCTTCTAGACCACTGCGCCCTGAAGCTACCCAATCCTTTGGGCCACCCCTTGGTTTGGCTAAAAGCTGGTCATCTCCGAGCAAAGAATTAAAGACCACTGGGTCACCCACCCTTGGGCCCCAGTGAGCCAGGGAGTGGGGGCAGGGAGGAGCATAATGGCAATTAGAAGGGAGGTGCGGGCAGTGGCTAGGCGTGGGCCAGCCTTCAAACCAGAGGTTAGCATCTACGAAATTAGAAACAAGCCCTATACAGACCTCCGCCCAGGGCCCAGGCCTCCTTCCTCCCCAGCTTGCTCCCTTCAGAGACCGGAGACCGTGGGAATTTGCCACAGGGTCAAGGGTCAAATGCAGAGTCAATCCAAAGGCAGGAGATACACATTCAGACACACGGGAGTCCACAAGGCTGGCGCCGGCGCGGAGCACTGGCGGCACAGAGTAAGGGCAGCGCCGGGGAGGCTGTCCAACAGTAGCTGCCCGGGGCAGGTCCCAGGGGAGGAGGCCCCAGGTCCTTCCCTTGTTTGGTTCTGGCCAGCCACGGCTCCACCACCCTGCCCCAGTCAAAGCTCCTTGGGGGGGGGGGGGTCTTGAACCCCAGACAATGGTTCTCTCTGAGTGCTCTGACCTGAAGTCCTGGAAGGGGCTGAATGAAAAGCCAACCCAAGGGCTGTTTGGACAAAAAGGAGGCTAACACAGCAGCCACCAAGCCGACTCCCAAAGACCTGGGTGCTGATGCTGAGGGTGAGGCAGGGTCCCCACCGTAAACACCAGAGTCCAAGGAACAGGCCACGCAGCTCTGGTGGGAGACACCGAGGTCTTTCCAGATCGATTTCTTCCGGAGAAGCCACAGGCCTTGCAGTTTCCTTTCCATGACCTGGGCCGACCAAGGCCAAGCTCTCTCCAGGGGCTGCCAAGCACCCAGCATTACACAGGCAGTTCGGGCCAGGCCTTGGCCCAGAGCTGACCAAGCCTCTGCCAGGGAGTGTTTCCAAGTTCCAGGTCCTGCGCAAGGTAGGAAAGAGGCGGGCACTTCGTTCTTTGATATCCTTAGAAGCCTGAAGAGGGTGAGCCGCCCGGGGACTTGGGGCACTGCGTCTGATACCTGGAAGGCTGGAAGGCAAGCCCCTGCCTCTCCGACTCCTCTCGTCTGCGGAATGCAGTGAGTATCTTAAGAACAGCAGCTTCTTTGGTCTGGGTATCTTGGAGTCAAGGAGTCCAAGGTCAGCCGTGCTCGCTGGTGCCTGCAGGGTGCAGCGCGGGCACACAGGAGAAGCGAGCCTCTGCGGGCCTCTTCCGACAGGCCAGACGGCTGCAGAGAGCGGGCAGCGTTCCAGCAGGTGGCGCAGCCCCTCTCCCAAGCACACGGTTTCCTCCAGCTTCGGGGACTGCAGAAGTAGGCTCTGGCAAACCTCACCAACAGCCACGCCCTGAAACCCAGCTCTGCTGGCCTGCAGAGCCTGGCTTCAGTGAGTAAGCCAGCCTGAGCCCAGCTGCCTGGCTACGACTTCCTTTCCCTGCAAGCAGCTGAGAGGCGAAAGCAGCCAGGAAAGCCCCATGCCATGCTATCCACCCACTCGCTTTCTCCCACAGCAAAAGTTACAAAGAAGCCAGGCCGCGGGTTTCGACAATCCCACAGCCCGATCCTCCGACACTCGACCGGGCACAAACAGGGGGGTCTGCGCAGCCTGGAGGTTCCCTCCCTGGCGGGGAACCTGGCAGCATCCATAACCGTAACCACCACCACCACCACCACAAAAACCCACCAAACATCCTCAGCGAAAGTCACGCTAGGACAATGGCAACACAGAACCATTTCTGTTGCCAAATCTGGATCGGCATCTAACCACCACTCCCTGCCATTCCTTGAACTCTGTGTGTCTTGGAAAGGCGCCCAAGAGATGGCCAGTGGGTTGGAAGGCACAAGCCAGGGACTGGCGGCTGAAGGGGCCTGGGAATCGGCCCCACACCACCCTTGCCCAGCCAGCCCCAGGGCGTCAGGCTGCTGGCCCCTTGCTCCAAGCTGAGCTACCAGGGATTGCACTGACATACATGGTCTCCTCAAGGTCTCAAATGCTACAAGGAGGTCAACAGTCCCCTTCAAATTGCCAGTCACCCGTGGGAGTGGAAAAACAGTCTCTCAGGGTACTCGTGCCTGTAAGATTGGCAACAGCTGGCTAAAGAGTTGGCAGGACTTCCAACAGGGAGCAGGCCAAGAGGATGGAAGAAGGGACTCAATGAACTCGGCTTCCCCAGGTCCCCACGGCTGCCCAGCTTCTGGTTGCAGAAAACGCCCAGGGCCTGCAGGAAAGCCTGAGCAGGGCCGGCCCCACCTAGGACTCCGCCTGTGGTCCGTGAGATCTGAGCTCCCCCCAAAGCTTGGCGCAGTCCCTCCACCGAATGCCTGCATCCTCTTTCTCCTGCTCACCCAAGAAAAGTCAGTGCCTGCTCTCGGAAGGAAGTAATTCGCTGTACCAATGTGTACGTACGGCACTGTCCTTGATTCTGATTTTGGGGAATGACCTGGATTCGGCCTTTCGTTGGAGACCAAACATCCTTGTACATTTGAAACATGAAAGATATTTAAAATATTTATATATATATAATATATATACTTTTATTATTCACCCGTTAACTCCATAATACGCCAATCACGAGCCAGTTCTCAGCAGCTACATTCCCTTGATCACGGCTGCGTAAGGGTGTGATTAACTGGAAAACAGGGAGACCAGAGCCATGGCCGAGGTGACACTGCGCAGCCCACGCCATCGCGGTGCAATTGTCAAATCCAGTGGCTGTTTGGAAAAGCCGGTTCGCTTCTGCTCCCTTTGCCAGGGATTCTCACGTTTGTGAAAATTGGACCATCAAGCGGTGGGGTTCCATTTCCCGGTTTGGATTCTCAGTGGCTTTATCCAGAATCTCACTGGCAACTGGTTACTGTAACACCAGCCCAACCTAGGAGAGCCAATGGGGAGAGGCAGGGTTGAGTGATAGGAGTTCGGAGCCTCTCCCACTTCCCCACTCGGACCCGGACCCAAAGGGCCGAATGACAGCCCCCAGAGCACCGCTGGGCCGTGCGAGCGGAGGCACAGCGAGCCAAGGCTCACGCACTTACCACATGCTTTAAGGAGAGCCACTGCCGGCACCTTAAGAAACACGGGTCACCAGCCTCCCTCCAGCAGGCAGTTATTCTGCAACTGCTGACCACACCCATGGCCCTGGGCTCCCTTTGGAGTTGGTGGAGGAAGGGTTGGGGAGGGTCCAGCAGCCCAGCAGAGGAAAAAGTCTTCAAACCTCAAACTCTTAACTTCCTGGCTAACCGTGGGCAACCCGGCCCGCACGGTCCTGGGTGGCTCTGGAGCCCACCCCCTTTACCGCCCCCACACCGGCTGCTGAAAGGGCAGCACCAACCCTGCTCATCTGGCCGTCAGAGGGAGGGGACTTTGCGGGGAGCCAGCACCAGCTAAGCAGGGCCCAGGCTGATGCGGGATCCCCAGCCCGGGCAGCCCGGCCGCTCACCCACCTTCTCCGCCCCCATGCCGGGGCACTTCCAGTTGTAGAGATAATACTGCAGGTTGCCGTCCCCTATGCCGAACTTGAGCTTCTCCAGGAAGGTTTTGTTTTCCATGAGATCCAGTGCATTGAACACATCAAACCCTTTCTGCAGAGCCGCAGGGAGCGAGAAGCACAGGTGAAGGGAGGTCAAAGCCGCCCCACCCCTCTGCCCTTCCCTGTCCTGCTGCAACCGCTCTACAGGCGCTGAGCGCTGGCTTCCCTGCGGAGCTCCGGCTGCTTCCAAGTTAAACCCCAACTCCCGCCTGCGCCTGCTCGTTAGTGACGGCTCTCAGGACACTTGCGACCACCCTATCTGGCCTCTCCGTAGTGCCCCTCCAAGCACACTTGTCCAGGCCACTGTACCCGCTGTTCCTTGCTGAGTCTGACTGGGACACCTAGTAACCTGCACAGTCCTCTCTGCAGACCAAGCCTGACCCCTTTCTCAGAGAAGCCACTCCTGTCAGCACCTGCACTGCTCTCACTCCCTGGACACCCCAACTCTTAGGCCTTGGGTGCACACCCTGGGACTTCGGGACACCTGATCTGCTGCTTTGGGACTGTGGCGAAGGTGCCTCCTACACCTCGCCACCTTGATCTGAGTCCACCGCCTGGCTGGCTCACGGTGGGTGGGCTCACCAAAGGCAGCACCCATGCGGGAGGACGGACTGAGGGTGGCCTCACTGTGTCAAAGCAGCCTGGACCCTCCCCCATGCTCTACTGTCAGCAGCTCCAACGACTCACCACGACAGAGACCAATCTCCCCATTCCCACGCTGGGGAAGTCGTAAGGAGAACCCCTTTCCTGCCCGAGCAGGCCTGGCTATTCAGGCTCCTTGGCAGCGCCTCCCGTGAGAACGAAACTCACTGAAATAAATCAGGAGGAGTTCAATGCCTTCACTTCACACGGATGCTCCTCGCTCCCTCCTAGTTCCTCACTGCTGAAAACTGCTGGGGCCTCCCTGAGCGGAGCCGGAGGGCATGGCAGGCTCACAGCCCCCAGCCCCTGGCAGCTGCCTCCCGAGCCGTGCTCACCGCCATTCCACTGCCCCTGCCCCACGGGTCTCCTAGCCCTCCCTCCGATCCGCTCCTCACCGTTTTGGCGAGAACAAGGGCGTCACTCATGAGGTCTAGAAGAGGGGTCTGGGTGTGAACGTTGTAGAAGGAATAAGCAGCCTTCAGACTCTTGTGGGTCGGATGGTTCATGATGGTGGAGGGAAGTGTGTAGAAGCTCAGGAAGTCTGTCACCTCACCATTTGCATTCTGAAAGAAAAGACAATGGAAGGAAGCGATGTCACATGCACACAAAACTCCTGTAGTCTGGGAACAAAATATTTCCTCTTGTTCTCACACCACCCACGGTGCCCCCCGAAAAGAGTGGGTGGAAACGGAAGCAGAATATTCAGGGAGGAGAAAGTACACTGGCTGGGGCACTTGAGGACAAAGCCAGGAGGAAATCCAGGCCAGGCTGTGGGCTGAATCCGTCAGCTGTCTTTCCTGGCCGCTGCGTTGCCAGGGACACCTTGCAGTTCACATTCCCCCACACTGTGACCTGAATGCTCGGCCGGCACCACCTCAAGCCGGGACAGGCGGGGGCTGCACGCTTACCTAAGAGGAGCTCCGTTCTCTTGGTCACCAGTGGGGACTGGGGTGCAGGGAGGGAGAAGGCCCCACACCACGTCCAGAGGGTATCACTCTAGCAAATGCAAACTACAACTCTGTTCTCTAATTTAGGGAGGGCCAAGCATGGACGGTCAAGGGAGTCTGGGGTGCCAGCACCCCTGCCACTTGGCTCTGTAGTCACTGAGCCTAGAAACCCAGCCGCCCTGTGCGTGGTCAGAAGGCCGGACCGCCCTTCCCCACTCACCTCCACCACGAAAGTGTCAATGATATTCTCCTGGGGGTAGAACCAGTGCTGCACCTCCTCCTGGCTCATGACTGGCGTGAGGTGAAACTGCTTCAGGTACCTGGTGAGGAGCTGATGCACTACTGGAATGTCCTTTTTTTCCATTGGTCGCAGGCCAGGTGTCTTGGGAGACTGGAAGGAAGACAAAGACTGCATCAGATGCACTGCTGACTGCGAGCATCTTGGCTCCTCTCAGGTCCTGGAAGCGCCAAAAACTTCACGCTGACCCCTTCTTACCCCACCCTAGATCCACCCAGGCCCTCAAAACAGACTCCTTAGCCACCCTCGGCAACACCTTCTCCCCCATGTCCATATCCATCAGGCACAAGGCCTGCTTCTCCAGTGTCTTTTAGCCCTTCCCTCCTAGTTAAGGCTATTGCTTCAACTTCTTATCCACAAGGCTCACGCCATCTTCCTAAGAAACACAACCCCCCACACCCCTCCCTGGTCCAAACTGCTCAACATGGAGCACAAGACCTTCCACCCTAGACCGGGTGGCTGTTCTGACCGCCTCTTACCCCCAGAGGACATTTGATAACACTGGGAGACATTTCGTCGTCACAAAATGTGCTGCTGGCATCCAGAAACCAGGGATGCCGTTAAAACATCCTACGTGCCCACAAGAGTCTCTAGGACAAAGAAGTACTTGGCCTGCCCTGGCTGGTGTGGCTCAGTGGATTGAGTGCTGGCCTGTGAATCAAAGGGTCAATGGTTCAATTCCCAGTCAGGCACATGCCTGGGTTGCGGGTCTGGTCACCAGTAGGGGGTGCAAGAGAGGCAACCACACATTGATGTTTCTCTTCCTCTCTTTCTCTCTTCCTCCCCCTCTCTAAAAATAAACAAACTCAAAATAAAATAAAATAAAATAATAAAAAATAAAATAATTTAAAAAATTAAAATAAAATAAATAAAATAAATAAAAAGATAAAAAAATGAAACAAAACAAGAATTACCCAGCCCGAAACGTGAGAGATGCCAAGACGGAGAGAAACCCCGAGCCCCCTGAGCGCCGCAGCGAAGCCTTTCCCGACTGCCCGTCTCCGAGCCCTCACCACCTTCTCCCATCGCACCGCAGCTGGTCTCGTCCTGCACGGGCCCCTCCGCTGCAGACTCGGAGCACCTCAGCCAGGCTCCCAGCCGCAGGCACCGTGGAGCCCCGGCCCAGCACACCAGCACCGGGCGCTCACTTTGCCCACCGGGACCCCGCTGTGCAAGCAGTCCCCGACAGAACATTCGTGCGGGTTAAATTCAGAAGAGAAGCACCAAACTCCTGGAACTTAATTTCGAACCAGAATCCCACCCCACAACTTTTCTTAAAAAGTGCTTCAGTGGGACAAAGCAGTGTGGCGCTCTGAAGGAAATACTGGGGCTGGGAGAGTATCCCCGAGGGCACAATCTGCAAAGGTGGGGTCAGCCAATCTGGAAACAGGGCAGTGAAGCCTTCACTCCTGTCACTGCCGGATGGAACTGCTTCCCCGTGTAGGAACTGCCTTCAGAACGGCAGTTCCAGGACCTCTCGCTGCCAAACCCCTTGCTAACCCTGACGCTCCCCGGGGAACACTCACTGACCTGTTCCTACCCGGCAGCTCCCACAGCGACACCTCAAACCCTGGACCGACAGCGCAGCCATGCTGGGCGTCTGCACCCACAGGCGGAGCGACCCAGACACTCTCTTTATTCCTTGGTTGCTCCGCACCTTAAGAACGTGCCCTGCCCACCTGGAAATCAGGGCAAGGCTGTCGAACAACAGAAGACGACACCCACCATGGCCCCTCGAATCTGTTTTCACTGGGCAGCGTCTAATTGCGCTGCAGCGGTCCCTCAAATGGGACACTGATAGTGACCCCCATCCGCTGGTGGATTAGCCTGGTCCCAGGGACAGTGCTCCAGCTGGGTGGCTGAAGAGTCCAGCCCTCTGATAAGCAAGCACCCAGCAACCCCGGGGTCCTGCCTGCGGAGCTCCGAGGGAAGAGAAGCGATGAGGATGCATCAGGACCCTGAAGCCAGGCACAGCTGGAGAACGTGGAGCATTTGTTTTGCTGGGAAACTAGGCAAACTGAGGCCCAGAATAGGAATCAGCTCATTGCAGGTGGCCCAGTCCTTCGATGGCAAAGTCTGGAAGGGGTTAGGGGCTGGAGTCTGGGCCTCCCCCATGAGCCCGGGGCATCTGTCCTTCACCTGGCGTGGCAGAGGTAACGGCAGAAACGCTACAGCTGACGTACACCGGGCCCTGGGATGCACTGCGTCCGGTGAGTGGCCTCACCTCCCTATTCCGGCTCGCTCAGGCTGCAAGCGCTGGAAAGAGGTACCCCTCAGCCCACCCACAATGACAGGAAAGCCCAGCTGCAGGCGCAGGGAACGGAGGACGTCAGACTAAGAACCGTTGCTAAAACAACAGAAGCAACGGAAATGGGAAGTCTAGGAATCTGGAAAACACGGGGTGAGCCACTTTTGTGACCCTTCCCCTCCACAAAGCCCCGCTCCTTCCGAGGACCAGGCTCCCCTCAGCCCTGCCCCACCCCGCCGCAGCCCCGGGCGCCACTGGCCTCCGGCAGTCGGTAGAGCTTCATGGTGCGCTGCATGGTCATGTTTCTGCTCAAGTGGGAGAACTTCACTTCGATCAGCTTCCGTGGGTTCAGGGACCGATGCCAGTACCTGTGGGGACCCAAAGGCACTGTCCTCAGAGAATTGGCAAGTGCCATTAAGAGGATAATGGCATGGAGATCCCCAGATGGCCAGCAGGTGGCATGAGAGACACGTCTTTTGAGCCGCAGCAGTGCCCAGCTCTCCAACCCCCATCACCCAGCCGCTGCCACCACGAATGCGCTGCCACCACGAATGCGGGAGCTGCCAGAGCTCTTCCTGGGTTTCCTTTCTCCCCATTTTTATTTCTCAACTGCAAAAACCTCCTGTTTCAGGAGCTGTCTGGGAAGAGCACTCCCCACTCCTGGAATCAAGTCCATGGAAAAGTAGCACAGTTCTCTGTAAGTGTTTACCCTCCTCCCCCCTCCTCTACAGCGTTTGTCTGAGGTACAGACTGTGATTGTTTCAAACAATTTTCTGAGTGAGAGGTTCTCCCTGGGTCACACAGGGATCAGACATGCTCTCTTGGACCCACACAGTATTGCAAACAAAACTGAGCCAACCATTAAAACTTTCACACATTTACCATAAAAATCCAGATTTGGACTTACCCCTGAAAACTAAAACAAAGCCCTGGCAGACTGACCCCTTTGGACAGGGCACGCACTTTCCAGTCTGCTGTTCCACAAACTCCTCACCTTTCCACGCTCCCTCCCTGGCTCCTGGGGGCACCCACAGCCCCTCTTATCAGACACCGGAGAAGCGGAGAAGCGACATGCTCTCGGGCAAGCGCGGGGCAGAGGCGGAGCCGTGAGGGACAGTGACACAGCCCCCCGCCCAGGCAGACGCGCCAGCACTGCCTCCCAGGGCCGTGAAGGAAGAGGCTGCTACCTGCAGGTGCCGACAGGCTTTGGTAATACCACTCCGGCAGTGTAAACAGCTTGGAAGATGCCCTCCAGATGAACCCGCCGGGTGATCTCACGGATCAGGACTGGAGCCACCCTCTTGGAGCGCAGCTTCTTGTGGACACACAGGAAGTTAATCTCCACCATCTTTTTCTCCCTAAAAAGGGAGGGGAAAAAGTGACAAGGCTTTCCAAGAGGTAAGGCAACCCCTTCAAGTACGCGCAGCCACCCCCGCAGGGGCCGGGCCTCCAGCACAGGCAGTGTTCTGCGGCTGATCACTGACCGCCTGCTCTCAGCGGTCAGTACTCGGCTCCGTCCTGCTGCTCTGCTCCACCAAGCACGGAGCCGCTATCTCCCCAGCACAGACTCTACCTCCAAAGGTCAAGCGGGGCTCAAGCAAGCTGCTTATCGGAAGGCACCGCCAGCATCTCCCTGATGACACTGCAGTGGCAGGCTGGGGGACTCCCACCTTTGGCAGGCAGGGAAACTCACAAAGTCCAGGGCTACTCTAGGATTGCAAGGCTTTGACACCAACAGGAACCCACGGCCTATGAACCCAGAAGAACGCGGCAGAAGGCTCTGACGTTTCCAGGGAGAAGGAAGAGCTCCAAGGCCTGTCACCACCCGAGTGAGTCACACTGGCTCCAGCCTATTGCTGAAGCCACTCAAGCACATCGACGTGTGACTGGTACAAGTGGGAACGCCGAGCTGCTTCTCAGGGAGTGGACTGGCCCTCAGCCTGGCCCTCTTCCAGCCCAGGTCCCAGACAAGAGAACCGGCAACAATTCAAGAGTAAAACGGGGGGTTCCTACTATGAGTGTCTATTCCCAGGGCCTGAGTGCCCTCTGAGTGCCCTCCCTTCACGGGACCTTCTTTCTTTGGTGGAAGGCATGTGTACCTGTTTTTCTTCCCCTCCCCGCCAGCCTGAGCATGACGGTGGGGATGCGGGAGCAGGGAGATGGTGCTGGTGCTTACGTGTCGTAGATGTGGATGTTTGCTGGGATGGCGCTGATGAACCCGACCAGCTTCCGACTTGAGACCACTCGGACCCCGCAGTGCCATTGGGGGAGCCAGCCCGGCGGCCGGAGCGCCCTAGAACAGACACGAGTTGCCACTGCTCGGGACCCACAGAGCTGGGTGTGGTTCTAACCTCCTGCTCCCACTTCCCTGGGTGTTAGCACCTGAATTCTCTTGAGGGACAAGCCTCCTGGACACAGATGGAATTGAGCTACAGCCCCTTCTTGCTGCTCAGCCCTCGTGGCCGACTTACCCACCAACCCAAGGCTGCCACACTGAAGTTTCATACCCAATCCAACTTCTTTACGCTCACTCACTCAAACAGCTTAAGCCAGAGGACAGGCCACCTTGGCTCTGAGCCCAGTGGGTCCCGTGGTCGGTTGGGAGCCGACCAGGCCGCCCCTGGAGCGCCGACCCCCACCTGCCCCCGGCCCCGTCACTGCCCCCTTCCTGCTTGCCCCTTCTGCCTCTCCCTCCTCCATCGGGCAGCCCCTCTGCATTTCAGCCTTGCGCCTCCGCCTTTCCGGGCACTGACTGGGGCCCAGGATGACGGACGGCTCAGCCAGGCAAGGCCGTTCGCACACACCTGAGCATATTCTGGAACTGCATGGAAAATGACTCTTCTCTTTAAAAAACAAACAAACAAACAAAAAAACCCCACAAAACCTCAGTAGCTTTCATCTCTCCTTCCCTTCTTACATAAAGTCACCATACAACAGATGATTTTTTCTCCTGGGTAACAATTCCACAAAGCCCCCCGTCACCCAGTTATTCTGTCTTAAATAAGGTTTCTATTCTAAGCTCCACTGGGAGCAAGTCTCCTCTGGGCGCGGGAACTCAGAAACTCCACACCAAAGTGCCATTCAAAGGCTGGCTCAGGGGGGTAAAAACTCTGATGCCCCACGGCGGGTCTGCTCTCTGCCTCGGCGGAGAACCGTAAGCAAGCCCTCACAACTCACCATAAAAGAAATTCCGGGGAATAATCAAATCGAAACATGTTGTCGTCATCTTCTACATAATTCTCATTCAGGAGGGTGTATAATTCTTTCAGCTGTAGAGAAACAGGTGCTGCCTTAGAGGTATTTTGCTAGACGGGGGCCGACTCCACCACCCCGGGGCTCCAAGTCTACAGAAGGACAAGGCAAACTACCAAAAGCCACGTTTGAGCTCATAAACCCTGCCCGTACCAGGCAGAGCAGGGACCCTGGAACGGGCACCCTAGCTATAACAGAGAACCGAGCCACCGACGGGCAGAGTGGCAGGCGACCAAGAATGTCGCCCAAGTAACCACCCGCTCCCTCATTAAGACATGGGAATGAATGAATGAACGAACAGGAAAAATGGAAGCACGAGGGAAGGGTATCCACCTTGAGAAGCCACAGAGAGAAGCCCAGCGCCATCTCTGTGAAGGCCTGGGTAGGCCCCAGGGGCAAGCCCCATCGCTGGTCAGCTCAGACCTGCTTGGCTCGGCTCTTTGGACAGCCCTCAAAGAAGGCCTGAGTAGAAGCCGTTCCAGTGGAAGCTGTTTTCCCAAAACTCATTTAACTTCAGGCAGGGCCCCCGTGAAAGGGGTGCCCAGTCCACTGTGGCCTGCCTGGGCCTACTCACCACACCACGGTCCCCCAGGTCCAAGGCATCCCAGGTGAAGCCCTGGGGCAGGGTGTAGGGCTCCTGGCGGATGTTGTCTTTGTCGGGCTCCACGGGGCCGTGGGTGTTGACCACTTCTCCTGGAAGAAGAGCGCAGCCATGAGCCTCACCCTCTGCCCCCAGGAGCCCCCCCTCCCCAAAGAACACTCTGTGCTTGGCAACTGCAGACCATCTCTGCAGCTGCCCTTGGCCCCTAACTGAGGCCCAATTCACGGCAAATCTTCAGAACAATCGCTGGGGTCCAAGGTGGCTGGGCGGTTGGACATCCTTTTCCATCTCCCTCTGGTTACCGAGTGACAGCTGACTGATTTGGCTTCCTGCCCCCGGCTAGTGCGAAGAGTGCGGTCATGGCCCTGGCCCGTTGACCTAGATGGACTTGTAAGGAGCTGCAACAAGGCTGCTTCTGTGTCAACAGCAACGACGGCGTCCTGGGCCCATTCCTGAATCAGATGGTGGCCTCTCAGGCGCCAGGCTGGGTCTCAGCCCTGCCAGCCTCAGCTTTTAGCACTGTGGGCCAGTTCCCTGCTGCCGCCAACTTGGGCCCTCGGTGTCCGCAGAGTCTGCAAGCGCGTTTGGGCTGAATCATCGAGTCCACACAATGCTGCCGGGAAGTCAGGCTCTGGCACCGCTCCTCTGCGGGGCGCGTGGGCGGTGCTGGGGGGGTGCTCAGAGGATACAGCCCCAACTCCTACCCACAGGCAACTCAGACTCATTTGATAAATGCTGGATGACTCAACCACTTAATTCTGGCCATTGGTGTTATTTAGTTTCTATAATCCAGAGCTCACTGCTGTTCATACTTGGAAGAATGCAATGTTTAGTACATTTTGAAAACTGAGTCTTCAAGAAGGACCCACTCAGTACACTGTCTGCACCTAACACAGGGCACTGGACACACCAGATGCTGAAGAACTCACGCTGACCAGCTTGCAGACTCCTGGGCCAAGTGTATCACTCTTACGTGCAACGGGCAGCTCTAGACCCTCCCAGGAACAGAGCTGTGGGGCAGATGACACAGAAATGGCGGCCTGTGGCTGTGAGCTGAGGACAGGCCACCTGCACTGATCGCCCAACTCTCTCTCACTCAGCCACGCCCACTGGGCACAGAGGTGCACCAGGCATCGCGCACTAGAATGCAGCCAGGAAAAAACACCGGTCTCCCCTGAACACAGTGTGCCATCTTCTGGGGAAATATTCAAGAAATGAGACATTCCAACATGCCAAGGGCCACAGACAGGCAGCCACGGGGACACACAGCAGGGGAGCAGCTGGCCGCCCATCACAGTCCGGCCCCTCGAAAGGTTTGCCTGGGACAGAGGTGGTATTTTCTTCCTTCGTTCAGAAACTGACCTTTTAATTTGCTCATAAAGCAAAGCAGTTTAATATAAGTGAATCTGCTTCCAATTCACGACCTTGTAAAATTTTTTGAGCCTACAAAGCCACGGGCTAGACCCTGGCAAGTACCAAGGACCGCTACCATCACCTCATCTAGGTGCTGGTCTGTTCCCCGTCCTATACCGAGCTTCCACCTTTCCCAACACTCATTTAACTTCAGAATCTCTTATCATCGTTTTCCTAAGTGAGCTCCACAGATGGGATACCGGTGGCCTCCCCACTGCACAGTCACCACCCCTGATGACGAGGACACCGCCTGAGAGAGGCACCCCTGGGTGACGGCGTCGTGGCGCAAACAGCACGGAGAGCAAGTACGCAGACCTGGACGGTCTGCCCTGCTACTCCCGCGGCTCCACGGAGCGGCCCGCTGGCCCTAAGCCACAAGCCTGCACGGCACGTTGCTGCACAAAACCACGCGACATTAGATCAGGCACAAGAGAAAAACGATGGAATCGAGATGTAAACGCTGGACATGTAGGGCTGCTGTCAGCATAACGCAGCAAACTGTTTTAGAGCAAGCAATTTTTTAAATAAATAGAGTACGCTCTCAAACAACCACACGCAGTAAACGCAGAAAGCGGCAACACTGCTACCGCCTCCACCGCCGAGTATCGGGCACTACATGCAGCTGCACGCGCTACACTCTGTACAACAGGCGGCAACGCCACAGGGACAAGCGCCTTTTCAGCCCCTTACAGTCTCGTGGACCCGCCGCCGCATACGTGATCTGTCGTCGATCAAAACGTTACTACGCAGCGCGCGGCTGCGCTCCAATAATCGAAGGCCAAAGCTTCTCACTGGGGCTGGTCATGGGACCGGCACTGCCCACGACAAGCACTTCCACCCTCCCCCGCGCCACCTGCTCACGGAGCCTCAGAGCACGCCAGGTCCGCGGCACGAGCTGGGACATGAAATGGGCACAGGTGACTTAAAAACCAGTCGCATGACCTGAAAAAGGAGGTAAAGATTTTACCTGGAAGCACACAGAACTGTTATGTAGCCTAAAACACTTGCTGTTCAGAAAGCCTTTAAATGGGGAATTTAGGATGACTTTAAATTTCTAAAGAATCCTAGGTCTCAAAATATATAAAGAACTTACACGACTCCACTCTAAGAAGACAAGCAACCCAATTAAAAAATGGGCAAAGGACTTGAACAGACACCTATCCAAGGAGGACATACAGAAGATCCAGAAACACATGAAAAGATGCTCCATATCGCTATCAGAGAGATGCAAATTAAAACCACAATGGGATACCACCTCACACCAGTCAGAATGGCCATCATAAACAAAACAACAAACAACAAGTGTTGGAGAGGTTGTGGAGAAAAGGGGACCCTAGTACACTGTTGGTGGGACTGCAGACTGGTACAGCCACTATGGAAAGCAGTATGGAATTTTCTAAGAAAACTAAAAA
>PVKU01013999.1:0-25458 GCA_004027475.1 Anoura caudifer
AAGAAAGAAAGAGCCCTGGCTGGTGTAGCTCAGTGGATTGAGCATGAGCCTGCTAAAGCAAAGGGTTGCAGGTTTGATTCCCAGTCAGGGCATGTTCCTGGATTGTGGGCCAGGTCCCTGATGTGGGGTGTGCAGGAGGCAACCACACATTGATGTTTCTTGTCCTCTCTTTCTCCTTCCCTTCTCCTCTCTCTAAAAATAAAATAAATAAAATCTTTAAAAAAAGAAAGTAAGGAAGCAAAGAAGGAAGGGAGAGAGGAAGGAAGGAAGATGCTGGCCTGGTAGCTCAGCTGGTTAGAGTGTCACCCTGATACAAGGATGTGGGTTTGATCCCTGGTCCAGGCACATGCAAGAATTGACCAATGAGTGTATAAATAAGTGGAACAACAAATCTCTCTCTCTCAAATCAATAAATTTAAAAATTAAAATAAATAAGAAAGATATTAGGAGAGAAGAAAGGGAATTTCAGGGGGAAAGGGGAAGGGTTTAGAGCAAAAAGTATAAAAGAACATGGACAAAAACTAGGGTGTGGAAATCAGAGGGAGGTGCAGAGGGCTGGGGTGGTGGGCTGGGATGGGGAAAAAAAGAAAAATATATAATGCCTAGGTATGTCAAAAAGAAAAAGAAAAAAAAGAAAGACATTAGATTAGTGGACCTCTTATTTTCCATAGAGTTCTAAAAGTCTATTATTTAACTTTTTTCCTGGTCTCATAATGACTTTTTCAGTTGACTTCAACTTGTATTGCTCTACTTATATCAACTTGTTCCAAGATTTAATAAGGAAAAAAAGCACACTTTTATATAATAATTTTTTATTGATTTTAGAGAAAGAGAAGGGAGCGAGAGTGCATGTGAGACACATTGATTTATTTGTTCATTTATTTGTGCATCATTGGTTGATTCTTGTATGTGCCCTGGCTGGGAATTAAACCTACAACCTTGGTGTATCAGGACAATGCTCTCACCAACGGGACTGCCCTGACAGGGCAGCACTTCTTCTTCTTCTTCTTTTTTTCCATGTTATACCTTTTGTTCAAAAGCATTCCGTGGCTGCCAACAATAAAAAACAATCCAAACTATTCAGTCTAGCATTCACGGTCCTCCACACCCTGGTCCTACCCTACATTTCTCACAGTTCTCTGCCCACCCCTAAAATGACTGGCATCATTTGAATAGATGCCCTTATTTCTGTTATTATTTCCCCTATTTCATTCCAACAAATATTCATTGAGCTTATTGAGCATCTTCTATGTGTAAGACTTTCTCTTAGATACTTGCACAAGTTCAAAGACATATGAGGCTCAGCCCCTGCTCAAGTGACCATCCATCCTAGGATTCCCAGTATTATCTTAGATTTAACACTGAAAGTCACCTGTCCTGGGAAATACCTCAGTCCTGGGGAACTGAGACAGTTGATGACCCTAGCCCCTGACCATAAGTAATCTTAATATTCCTTCTGAAAAATAAATTTAAATGATCTTTTGTCACTCAGAAACTCTGCCCAGATGCAGATTGTTTTTTTTTTCTTAATAATGCAACCCTTTATTTTATTTTTTTTAAGATTTTATCTTTAGAGGGGAAGGGAAGGAGAGAGGGAGAGAAATATCAATGTGTGGTTGCCTCTAGTGCATTCCCTGCTAGGAACTGGCCTGCAACCAGGCATGTGCCCTGAGTGGGAATCGAACCATGATCTTTTGGTTTGTAGGCCCGCACTCAATCCACTGAGCTACACCAGCCAGGGTGCTAGATGCATATTCTTTTTCCCAACTTTATTCCAACGTAATTATTTTGGGCCTCCCTAAAAATTAGCATAGTATCAAAGACACTATTCCCAAGCAATGACTTTCATGTTTGTGTCACCTCCTCAATTATGAACTCCTGGAAGCAGAAACAACTTTCCAGGACTCCGTAGTGCATGCCAGTGCACTTCAGGCTTTGATTTTTCTTAAAAACTTCTTAAAGTAAAAGATAGATGGAAAAAGTTCAGTTTTTACAAAGCTGACAGCACCCAGACCAACCCATAGAACATACCTCAGGAGTCCTGATGCCCCTTCCCAGTGACAATACCCCAAAGACTAACCACAATCTAGCTTCATGACACCTAGATTAGTTTTGCCTGTTTTTGACCTTTATAGAAATGAAACCATTCACCATGTTCTCTTTTGCACCTAGTTTCTTTCACTCAGTTTTGTGAAATTTATCCATATAGTTGCATGTCACTGTATTACATTCACTCTCTTTGTGTTATATTCCATTGTGTGAATATAACACAATATATTTGTCCATCCTTCTCTTAATGAATATTTGAATTTGAATGTTTCCATTTTGGATCTATTATGAAAACTGCTGAGATGAACATTCTAGGACCTATTTTTTTGTTTGTTTGTTTGTTTTTAATATATAATCTTGCCCTGGCTGGTGTGGCTCAGTGGATTGAGTACCAGCCTGTGAACCAAAAGATTGCATTTGATTTCCAGTCAGGGCACATGCCTGAGTTGCAGTCCAGGTCCCCAGTAGGGGGAACAGGCGAGAGGCAACCACACATTGGTGTTTCTCTCCCTCTCTTTCTGCTTCCCTTCCCCCTCTCTAAAACTAAATGAAAAAATATTAAAAAAAATAAAATATATAATCTTTATTATATTTTTTCTTAGTACCTATTTTTTGAAGTATACGTATATGCATTTCTGTTGAGTATATAGGAATGGAATTGTTGGGTCATAGAGTAAACATATGTTCTGTTTTCATAAATACTGTTAAATAGTTTCCCAAAGTGGTTGCACCAATTTATTAGTTTACACTCTCAGTCATACTCATTAACAGAGTATGAGCCCTGGCCGGGTACTTCAATTGGTTAGAGCATTGCCTAGATATGCCAAGGTTGCAGGTTCCATCCCTGGTCGGGACATAACAAGAATCAACTAATAAAGGCATAAATAAATGGAACAACAAAGCCATGTTGCTCTCTCTCTCTCTCTCTCTCTCTCTCTCTCTCTCAAAATCAATAAAAAAAAAAAATAAATAGTATATGAGAGTTCAGAATACTCCATGTCTCCTCCCAAATTTGGCATCTCTCTCTCTCCTCCTCCCATTTTATCCCTTCTGGAAGGTGTGGAATGGAAGCTCATGCGGTTTTAATTTATTGGTTCCTGATGACCAATTCAGTTGCACACCTTTTCATGTGTGAATTGTTCACTAGGATATTCTCTTTTGAGAAGTGCAGTGTAGATTTTTTTTAAAAACCCTTATCAGCCCTGGCTGGTGTAGCTCAGTGGATTGAGCACAGGCTTGTGAACCAAAGAATCGCGGTTCAATTCCCGGTCAGGGCACACGCCTGGGTTGCAGACCAGTTCCCAGCAAGGACGAAGGAGAGGCAACCATACATTGATCTCTCTCTCTCTCTCTCTCTCTCTCTCTCTCTCTCTCTCTCTCTCTCTCTCTCTCTCTCTCCCCCCTTCCCCTCTAAAGATAAATAAATAAAATGAAGAAAGAAAACCTTTATCACTGTTGACTCATGTTTACCAAAAAGGCCAGGCTCTCATGGTGAGGCTCCAAATATTTAGGTTCAGAGGAGCACAATCCCTTCAAAAACATCCTTTGTGGTCTGCTTCCTGGGGCCTTCCCCTCCCCTGGACAACACCAATGAAGCAGCAGAGGATGACCGTCATTGCTTCTAACCCCCAAACTCTACAGAGTCCTTTCCAGTAGGCGGAGGAAACGGCCTTGGGTTTTTCATCACAGAAGAGCTACTGGATCCAAAGGACTTCCAGAAATTGCCCTTGGCCTTCTCAGCCCCTACTCGGGGGTACCCGCAGAGGTATCTGGGAGCACTAATTCCGGGGAGGTGGCGAGGGAGGCAGATATCTCTTAAAGCAGAAATGCCAACACTCTCCTAAGAGAGACTTTAAGGGTGGTGGGGCCCAGAACTGCTTCCCTATTGACGGTTCCCCGCTTTTTTCGCTTGATGAGGCCAGTGGGGCGCCGGATGGGACTGGGGCCTGGGACGGAAGGAGGCGGCGCCCCGCTGGCCTGTTGGGCCTGAAGGTGAGAAATCCGGCGAGGCCACGGGCGGGGCCCGCGAGCCGCACTCCCCTGTGTCCTGCTTACGGAGGGAGCTCGATAAACCGAGTCACATTTTCCTACCAGGCCAACGGATCGTTCCAAACAGAATCCTTGGCATTTCGGAGCAGCGCGGGGTCTAACGGCTACTCAGCGGGCGCTGAAGCGCAGTGGCGCCGTCACTGTCCCTCCCGGGAGCGGCGGCGGGGACCAGCGGAGAGGTGTGGGTGGCCCCGGAGATGGGCGGTTGAGTGGAGTCGCAGGGCCCAACCGCTGTTGCCGGGTCTGGGTGGTGGGTGCGCTGCGCCGTCCCTGCGCCGGCAGGTGGGCTCTGGTAGAGGTGGGTGAGTGTGGGGCTGGGCTAAGGGAGAGGGGGTCCTGTGGCTCTGGAGAAACTAGCCAAGTGGCCTCAGGGTATTAGAATATTTATTACCTGAGCACCTACCGTGTCCCAAGCCCTGCTCTAGGTGCTGAAGATCCCACAGTGAACGAGGTGGACAGTGGCCCTGCCATCCTGGAGCTTACTAGGGAAGGGACAGGCAAAAAAATGCATAGACAGATAATAATACGCCAGACAATGATACATCTTATCAAGGAAATACATAGTAAGAAATGGGGGAGAGGGGACTTGCATTTTAAATTGGGAGAAGGGATGGCTCTGAGAAGGCCTTTCTGAGGAAGTGCCTTTTGACCAGACACCTGAAGGAAGTGAGGAAGCCATAGAAGAACGATCCAGAAAGAGGGAACTGGACTAAGGAAGAGGGAATTGTGTTGGCCTTGAAAGATGTCCACCAGGAAAGCGCTATGCAGATGAGATTAGTTCTGTAGGTTTTTGTAAGTTGAAAATTGGAGTTTTCTTAGAAAGTTAGCCATCATTCAATCATTCAGTGCTGAATTCATTCAGTTCTTCATTCCCAAAGTGTGACAGAAGGGGAGTAAGCCTAAGTGCTTTTGACAAAATAGTTATTAATTTTGTCCCCATTTAATATATTGACTCAATTTAGAATTTCCATTGGTTTTCATGAAGACTTCATCTGAGTTAATTTTACAAAAAACCAAGTAGCATCTCACTCTTTAAGAAAAGAATATTTATTTAAGTTAAAAAAGAGTTGCGGGTTGGGTTTTTTTTTTGTTTGTTTGTTTGTTTGTTTCCCAAATGAGGATGACCTAGAAAACAAGAAGTAGCAAGCAGAAGAAAGGAGAGAAATGAAACTGGGAATGGAAAGGTTGTAGAGAGAAAGGGAAAGGAAAAGATAATAAGGAGGCTTTGAAATAGTCAAAGGAATAGCTTGTCCTTCTCCTTCTCCTTCAGATAAGCATAGGAAATAATGCTAGTGCTTCAACATGCGCATTTCATCCGATCCTCAGAACTACTCATCCAAGCCAGGACAGCCAGAAGGGGAGGAAACAGACTCAGACTTGATAACTGGTTAATCACAATTTTGCGTTCCACTGCAGCTCACTGAAACAGTATAGACTAAGGTGGAGCTATGAGGAGGTGATTTATTTCAAATATTTAAAATTTTATATGGCTAAATAAGCCACATTCAATTGCAGAATTTTATAACAGCATGATCACCTAGCCTTTCCTTGTTATTTTGCTCATGGGGAGACTGTGGTAGTTGATGACAGAGCAACGACTCAAAATATAGAAGTTCTGTTTTCAACATATTCAGCTCTTTCCCTTTTCTTTCCCCAGAACCCTTGCACTGGCTCCTGAACAAGTGGAAAGAGCTTTGTTGATCCCAGAATTGAGTTAATCTAAGAAAACGTTAGAGTTATATGAGGTTTTACCTTCTTCCACAAGTATTTATTGGTGTGCCCATTGGATAGGTTGCTAAGTCACAGCCTCTTAAGGAGCTTAAGTATAGCAAATAAATAACTAGCCAATTGCAATTTACAGGCAGCAGTACCTGGAAGAGGAATTGGAGGGAGAGTCAATTCTTAGTATAGCAGAAAGATGGCAAGCAGCAAACAGGATGTGAGTATTAAGAATGTAAGATTGAAATCAGTTTGTTTTGTCATGGTTATGTCAATAATCACAATACGTATTACTTGTAAAATTTTGTTGTCCAGATAATGAATGGCACACATTCATAAATGGTGATGGGAGGAACTATTGCAGCCAATAGACTGTGTACAATCCACACTTCTGTTCATATTTAATTAGTATTTGCCATATGTGGTGTTTTGTGCTTAAATATTATTAAGAATAATGAGAATGATAAAATACCCGTGTTCAGCATTGTAACTGCAAACAGGCCTCAGTTAAAATATACACAAGTGGTCTTGAAGAATCTCCTTCAAAAGAGCCATAACATATAAGTGTGAAGAGTAATATTAAGTAATATATGAATGTGCACAATGATAAGAACTGTTCTTATAGGGCAGAGTCCAGTGTGTGAGTCATATAACTTGCAAAACATTTGGATGAAGATCCTCAGAAAGGTATTTTGAAGTATTAGATGAGTTTTGGGAATGAGATGGGGTAGGGTGGGCATCATCTGACAGCCAAATCACATATGGCCTGAAGTCAAGGGCTTACCAACATGACCACATAGAGAGATTTTAAATAAGCTTGTTCTTTGAGAATTCACTGGTATATGGCACCAAAAAATTGCAGGTTCCATCCCTGGTCAGGGCACTTACCTAGGTTGTAGGTTCAAGCCCCGGTCTGGGCACTTAAGATCCCTAATCCGGGCATATATGGGAGGCAACCAATGGATGCTTCTCTCTTGCATCAATGTTTCTCTCCCTTCCTCTCTCCCTTCCTTTCTCTCTAAAAGCAATTTAAAAAAAAATCCTTGAGTTTTTTTTAAAGAGGGAAAAAATGAACAAAGAACTTGTGTTTCCACCCACAACAAAGGCCCTGGGCTGTCTATGTGTAGAATTTCCCATTCAGAAGTCAAACATGGTCCTTGGTAGTAGTTTTTTATACAGGTTGGGTCTAAATTAGAATTGATCTTTATTTGTGCTTTACATAGCTTAGTAACATGCAAAATAATAATTTATGTTAACATGGGAGATTATTGTCAGAGTGCAGATTTCAATACTTTCCAGTGTTTCAAACCTTTTCCTGTAGACCTTAAAAATGAATTACATAATATGATCCCTTTTTTAAAACAAATCACTGCCACATCCTGCTAAGGTAATTGTGTTAGTCTGCATTATTTTTGCAATATATGTCAGTGATGGTAAAACAAAACAAAACAATGCCCCCCCAAAAAAAATACCCTTGTGTTTCTTTCTTTTTTTTTTTTTTTTAAGACTTTACATATTCACTTCTAGAGAGAAGGGAAGGGAGGGAGGGAGAAAAACATCAATGTGTGATTGCCTCTCATGTATCCCCTACTGGGTACCTGGCCTGCAACCCAGGCATGTGCCCTGACTGAAAATCGAACCAGCAACCTCCTGATTAGCAGGCCAGTGTTCAATCCACTAAGCCACACCAGCCAGGGCAAAACCCTTGTGTTTCAAAGGACGCCATCAAGAAACTGAAAAGACAACCCACAAAATGGGAGATAATTTTGGCAAGTAATGTATATAAGGGACTTGCATCTAGAATATAGAAAGACTATTAGAATTCAATAATAAAAAGACAAATAACCCAATTAAAAAATGGGCAAAGTATCTCTGTAGATACTTCACAGAAGAAGATACACAAAAGACTGATAAGCACATGAAAAAGTGTTCAATATCACTAGCTATTATGGGAATGCAAATCACAACCACAGTGAGATATTACTTTATACTCACTAAGTTGTCTGTAATTGAAAGTACAGACATTGAAAAGTATTGGCAAGGTGCCCTGGCCAGGTAGCTCAGTTGGTCAGAGCATCATCCTGATACACCAAGGTTGCAGGTTTGATCCCCTGTAAGGGCACATATTACAAGAAGCAACCAATGATTGCATAAATAAGTGGAACAACAAATTGATGTTTCTTTCTCCCTTTCTCTCTCTCAAATCAATAATTAAAAAAATTTAATTAAAGTTTTGGCAAGGATTTGGAAAAATTGGAACCCTATACACTGCTAATGGGAATGTAAAATGGTACCGCCACTTTGGAAATTAGTCTGACAATTCCTTAAAAGGTTAAACATAGAATTACCCTGTGATCCAGCAATTCCAATTGTAGGTGTATACTCAAGAGAAATGAAAACATATGTCCACACAGAAACTTGTACTTGAATGTTCATAACAGTATTATTCATAATGTAGAAACAACCCAAATGCCAAGCAGCTGATGAGTGCATAAAATGTGGTATATCCATACAATGGAATATCATTTAACAATAAAAAGAAATGAGTACTGATACAGGCTATAACATAGATGAATCTTGAAAACATACTCAGTAAAATAAGCCAGTCACAAAAGACCACTCATTATATGATGCCATTCATATGAAATGTCTAGAGTAGGCAAATCCATAAAGAAAAAAGTGGTTAGTGGTTGCCTAGGGCCGGGAGTTTGGGGGAAATTGGAGAGTGACTGCTAATGGGTATGGTATGAAAGTATTTCAAAATTTCATAATTTTGGTGGTTGCATAATTGTAAATATACTAAAAAAAACTACCAAATTGTACTCTTTAAATGGTAAATTGTATAGAATATGAGTTACATCTCAATAAAACTGTTATTTAAAACCTCAGTGGTTTAAAAAAATGGGCAAAAGACATGAACAGACATTTCACTGAAGAGGATATACAGGTGACAAAAAAGCACGTGAAAAGATGTTCACAGTCGTTAGCTACTAGGGAAATGCAAAGTGAAACCTCAGTAAGATATACAGTAGAACCTTAATTAGTTCTGGACAGCTGTTCCAGAAGTGATTTGTTTAAAAACCAAATCATAACTCATGCATTCTCTCCTTTGTCACCTGAGAGATGTGTGACTGATCACACGGGTATCGGCATGAAAATGTCAGGTCAAGAACCGAACTTTTGTTCAACAACCAAAACATTATCTCTGTGAACAACTTGGTCAAGAACCAAATAGTTTGAGATGGAAGACATCTGAGAACTGATTTTTTACTATAACTATATACCTATCAGAATTCCTAAAGTGAAAATTAATGATAACACCATTTGCTGGCAAGGATGCAGAGAAACTGAATCATTCATACATTAATGATGAAATGTAAAATGGTACAATTATTCTGATAAAAATTATGAAGTTTCTTATAAAACATGCATTTACCTTATGACTCAGCAATGGCACTTCCAGAGATATAAAAACATAATCATACAAACAGCATTACTTGAGAGTTTGTACCAGCTTAATTTGTCATAGCAAGGAACTAACTAGAAACAACCCAATTGTCCTTTATGAGGTGAATGGTAAAACAAACTATAGTACATTCATATCATGGAATACTACTCAGCAATAAAAAGGAACAAACTATTAATACATACAACAACGTGTATAGATCTCAAGGGAATTAAGCTGAGTGGGAAAAAAAGATAATATTATATGATATTGTTATAGAATGAATGTTGTATCCTCCCAAATTCACATATTTAAATCTAACCCCCAATGTGATAGCATTTGGAGGTGGGGCCTTTAGGAGGTGATTGATTAGATCATGTGGTGCAGCCCTGATAAACCAGATTAGTGCCTTTGTAGGAAGAGGCCAGAGAGCTAGTCTGCTGTCTCTCCACCTTGGGGAGACACAACAAGATGACTCTCTGTAAACCAGAAGGAGCACCTTCGCCAAACCCAACCATGGTGGCACCTGACCTTAGACTTCCAGCCTTCATAATCATGAGAACTGGTTGTTTACACCCCCAGTCTGTGGTATTCTGTTACTGCAGCCCAGACTAACATACATTCTGTTTATATAACATTTTCTTTCAAGACAAAATTGTAGAGATGGAGAAAAGATTAATGACTGCCACGGGCTGGGATTGGGATGGGACTGGCTATAAAAGGGAAACTTGACATCCTGGCTGATGTAGTTTGGTGGATTGAGCACCAGCCTGGGAACTGGTCAGGGCACATGCCTGGGTTGCAGGACAGGTCCCTGGTTGGGGGCCGTGTGAGAGGCAACCAAGCATTGATGTTTCTCTCACACCTTGATATTTTTCTTTCTCTCTTTCTCCCTCCCTCCTCCTCTCTCTGAAAAAAATAAATGAAATATTTTAAAATGATAAAAAATAAAGGGAAAACTTGAGGATCCTTTTTGGAAGGATCCTTCTGATAGAAGTTTTGTATCTTGACTGTGATGGTGGTATATGAATGAATCTACACCTGTGATAAAACTGTATAGAACTAAACGCACGCACAAATGAGTGCATACAAAATTGGTAACATTTTGCCATTGGAAAACTAGGTGAAGAGTATATGAGATCTCTGTATATGTAATATTTCTAAATTATTTTTTAAGATTTTATTTATTTTTTAGAGAGGGGGAAAGAGAGGAGAAAGTGAGAGAGAGAAACATCAATGTGTAGTTGTCTCTCATGTGCCCCCTACTGGGGACCTGGACCACAACCCAGGTCTTTGCCCTACACTGGGAATCTAACCAGTGACCCTTTGGTTCGCAGGCCAGCACTCAATCCACTGAGCCACACCAGCCAGGGCTAGATTATTTCTTATAGTTACATGTGGCTCTGTAATTACCTCATAATAAAAAGTTAAAACAACATAAAACAAATGGTAGGCTGCATTTGGCTGATGGACCATTCATACAACAGCAAAGACAGAGTATGGTGTATCCAGAAAAGTGGTAGGAAATGAGGTGGGCCAGGCAACCCAGAGCCAGGTCATGTATGGCCTAGTAGTCCATGATGAGATGTTTACATTGTTTTCTAACTATGATGGAAGGCTGCTAGAAAGGTTTTGACCTGGAAAGAAATAAGAGCAGATTTATGTTTTTAGAAGATCCCTTCCCTGGCTGGTGTAGCTCAGTGGATTGAGTGCGGGCCTGCAAACCAAGGGATCACAGTTTGATTCCCAGTCAGGGCACATGCCTGGGTTGAGGGCCAGTTCCTGGCAGGGGATGCACGAGAGGCAACCATACATTGATGTTTCTCTCCCTCTCTCCCTCTCTCCTTCCCTTCCCCTCTAAAGATAAATAAAATGTTTTTTAAAAAATTTAATAAATAAATAAATAAAAAGAAGATCCCTGTCCTTGTGGGTTAAAGAAACACTCTATAGGGATAAATGTAGAAGCAGAGAGATTAGTTACTGGCTATTATATTTTTAGAGGTAATGGTGACTTGGGCAAATACGGTAGTAACAGGGGTAGTAGAAGCAGTCAGATTCAGCAGGCAGGACTTGCTAATGAATTAGGCATGGAGTTTGAAGGCAATACAGAAATTAATACTAGTTCTCAGTTTTTGGCCTATACAAGTGGGGAGGAAAAACAAGTTAGTGGATTAGTGGACCAGAAGCCCAGAGTGCTCCTGGGTTTGAAATTCCCATTAATCCCCACGTGGAGACATCCAAGTCTGCAGCTTAGAGAACAGGTCCAAATTGGAGATTGAGACGGTATTTAAAGCCATGGGCCTGGAGAAGAGCCCAGGAAATGAGTATATATAGAAGAGCTTTAAGGATTGATCCTTGGGGACACTAAGCATTTAAGCATGCTGAGAAAATGCTGTGAGATAAACAGATTGGTATATCAAAATCGAGGGAAGAAATGTATTTGTACAAAGAGGTGGTGATCAGTTTTATCATATGTTTTTGAGTGCTTGATTAAAAAAGGAATAGAGAATTAATCATTGGCTTTAGAAAGATAAAGTTTGTTGATGATCTTGACGGATGTAGTTCAAACAGACCAGGTGGTACAAAAGCACAACTGGAGAAAGTTTAATAGAGAATGGTTTAAGGAACTGAAAGAAATTTACTTCTTTTTTTTTCCCAAATTCTAAGAGAAAGTTTACTTAGAAAGTTACAGAGGTAGTAAAAGTGAGCTGTAGAAGAAATGGGCTAAGGAGCCCTGGCTGCTGTGGCTCAGTGGATTGAGCACCAGCCTGCGAACTGAAAGGTCACTGATTGGATTCCCAGGCAGGGCACATGCCTGGGATGCGGGCCAGGTCCCTGGTTGTGGGTGTGCGAGAAGCAGCCAACTCATGTTTTTCTCTCACATTAATGTTTTCCTCCTTTTCTTCCCCTCACTCTGAAAATAAATAAAATCTTTAAAAAAAGAAAAGAAAGAAATGGGCTAAGGAAACAAGTTACAGAAACAAACAAACAAACAAACAAGGCCCTTAGGGTTTAGGAGAGAGAAAAGGAAATGTAAAGCACACCTGAGGGGAACAGAGAGAAGCGAAAGGCACAGAGTGTACTCCTGAGAGGGAGAGCTCACTGAGGAATTTTCCTTTACAGGAAGCACAGCTATGGGGTGCTCACCTTTAGAAGGACTTAAGATCAAGAGAAGAATTATTTCTTTCATTTTTATGAAGGAATATATATGTGTTTAAGAATATTTTATGGCGAAAAATTTACATTTAGAATTGTCCAGCTGGACTCAGTTTAGATGATGCTAGTTTTATTGGCAACGTCCAAAGCATCATACTCAGGAGCCGTAGAACATATGCCTCTTCTCTCCATCAGCCCTGATCAGGGTGTTGACATCGGCCGTATCAATGTCACAGAGCTGCTTCACAGCCTGTTTGATGTGGTGATTGTTGGACTAGACCCCTACAAGGAACACAGGTGTGTTGTCATCTGTCTTCTTTCTGGCTGACTCAGTAGTCAGGGGGAGCTTGATGATGGCATAGTGGTCAAACTTGTTTCTCCTGGGGGTGCCCTTCTGAGGATATTTAGGCTGCCTTCAGAGCCGCAGTGTGTGGCCACCTTTCAGTACTGCTTTCTTGACCTTCAAAGCCTTTGCTTTGGCTTCAGCTTTGGGAAAGGCAAAGGGCTTCCTTTGTTTTCAGCATCATTTTTGTGAAAAAGGCAAGAATGTTTGAAATGAACTCCTTGATACCTACCATTCTACTTAAAAAATAGAATCTTAGATGTAAGATTCTCCTCTAGAATATTTTTTATTAATTCTTTTCACTTTTTAAAAAAGATTAAATTTATTTATTTTTAGAGAGAAGGGGAGGAAGAAAGAGGGAAACATCAATGTGTGGTTGCCTCTCTAGCGCCCCCTGCTGGGCACCTAGCCCACAATGAACAGGCAACCCTGTGGTTCGCAGGCTGGCACTCAATCCACTGAGCCACACCAGCCAGGGCAGCTTCTCATCTACAATCTTACCATGCCAGACCTATTCACTTTCCTGCATTTTATCTTTAGTGGAAGGTCTTGTTAAGACATTATGGTATGGGTCTGGCAGAAAGGGAAACTTTAATGGTATAAGGAAAATACTTTCAAGACAAAATTCTCTTTCTATTTTTTTTAATTTTAAATATACAGTAAGAACATTTATTTTAACATTTCTAAAAGATATTTCTCTATGCCTGATGATTTGATATAAAAATCAAACCCATCATACTTTCCCTATCAGTCTCTACATCAAGGGCAATCAGAAATTTATACAAAATGAATATTTGCTTCTGAAACAAAAATTACAAAATAAGTGATACCATAAATACACAAATCAACTGGACCCTAAATGAATTTCTAATGAATGTTTTTCCCCTTTACCCCAATCACCTAGAGCTTCGTTATTCAACCTCATTCTGCTCCTTTTCCTTTCTTTGCTTGGCCATGAACTTCTCTGTATTTTGTTTATGAAGTATGCTCTTGCAGTGATTTGTAGGACAAAATTCTTGAGGAAGTGAGAAGGAAAGGGATCCAGTTCTCTAGTGGAGGGGCTGGCCTCAAGTTGGGGTGAGTGGGACATAGGAGATAGGTTATACACTTCAGCAATAGGGACAGGAATGTGGATACTGAGAGTCAAATTAGAAGTAGGAAGATGAGAAATTTCTCTCTCAGGGTGTTCAATTAAATAAGAAAAGAGATTTTCATCTAAGAGTGAAAAAGAAAGAGGAGATCTTAGAAATTTGAGAGGAAAAGGTATGAAATTTTTTCTTGGAGAATAAGGAGTGAATTGATTTGGGAAAACAGAGCTTTGCAGGGCAGTGCTGACAGCCCACTTGAGATTATCACCTAAATTTAATAAGACATCTGGTCAGGATGGTGACCTAGGAGGACATGGCTCACCTCTTCACACAACCACATCAAAATTATAGCTAAAACGTAGAAGAACTGTCATTAGGACTGTCAGAAATCAAGTTGTATGGAAGTCTGACAACTACAAAATTGAGTTGAAAAGACGTCTGACAACTATGGAATTGAAGAAACCACATCCATCCAGACTGGTCGGAGGGGCACAGATGTGGAATGAGCTGGCCCTACACCCAAGTGGATAAAAATTCAGGAGGGATATCTTAGGAGCAAGGAGTCCTGGACCCACACTAAGCCCCTCAGCCCAGGGTTCCAGTGCCAGGAAGATAAGGCTCCACAACTTCTGACTGCAAAAACCAGTGGGGATTGAGTTGGAGGAGGCTGGCTGCTGGGGCCCCAAGCAGTTTATCCTGGGGAACCCACACACAGATTCACTTACTAGGACACTCTCCCTCTGAGCTCCAGCACTGGGGTGACAGCTTGAAGGGCACCAGTGGTATACAGGGAGAAACTGAAGTGTCTGGCATTGGGGCAAGCAGAGACCATTGCCCTCTGCTGAGCCAGTGGGCTGATACCATGTCTGAGACCCCACAGAGCCAGTAGGCTGGTACCATATCTGAGACTCCATCAACCTAGCTAACACTGTGGAGATCCACAGAGGCTCTACCCCACCAACTTAAGGGGCCACCCAACTGTTTTCCCATATGAATGGCTGGTTTTGACTCCTAAATCATATCAAATAAGCAACAGCTGTCTTCAGTGAGCCGTAGGGGCAGCCAGTTTAGAGTTGCAGGTTGACTTCACCTGGGAATCTCCAAACCCAGCACAAGTAGCAGCCATTTCAGATAGCTTTAAAGCTTAGGCAGGGTGCCCCATGCAAAACTCAGATGGGGGCTGAACTTGACCTGCACCACCTGGGAAACCCCAGGACCAACATACCCAGTAGACAGCTACAGACCAAGTCGGAGCACCCTGCCCCTACACACCTGATCCTCCATGGATGGTGGAGATTGGTGATTAAGTGGTCACAGCCAATCCTTGCAGCTGACTGACCTGGGTAAATCCCTCCCATTGATCTGCCAACAGCAACCAAGACTCAACTACAAGAGGAGGATGTACTCAGCCTACACAAAGGGCAAACCCGGAGTACCCAGTTTGGGTGTTAGGGGAGGCTGTGCCACTGGACCCTAAAGGACACCTACTACATTAGGCCACACTACCGAGACACGGAGTAAAAGCTGCTCTACCTAACTGATAGAAACAAATACAGGGAGGCTGCCAAAATGAGGAGACAAAGAAACATGGTCCAAATGAAAGAAAAGATCAAAACTCCAGAAAAAGAGCTAAATGAATTGGAGATAAGCAATCTACTAGATGCAGAGTTCAAAACATTGGTTATAAGGATGCTCAAGGAACTTAGTAAGGACCTCAAGAACATAAAAAAACCCAGTCAGAAGTGAAGGATACACTGATTGAAACAAAGAACAATTTACAGGGAAACAAAAGTAGAATGGATGAAGCCAAGAATCAAATCAATGACTTGGAACATAAAGAAGCAAAAAACAGTCATGCTGAATGACAATAAGAAAAAAGAATACAAAAAAATGAGGACAACATAAGCAGCCTGTGGCACAACTTTAAGAGGTCCAACATTCTCATCATAGGGGTGCCAGAAGGAGAAGAGAAAGAGCAAGAAATTGGAAATCTATTTGAAAAATAATGAAAGAAAACTTCCTCAATTTGGTGAAGGAAATAGACATGCAAGTCCAGGAAGCACAGAGAGTCCCAGTTATGATGGACACCAAGAGGCCCACTCCAAGACACATTATTATTAAAAGGTCAAAGGTTGATGATAGAGAGAGACTCTTAAAAACGAGAGAACATAAGTAAATTACTGGAAAGTTGCCAGATGGGAGGGGGGAAGCAGAGAATGGATGAAGAGGTGAGGGGATTAAGAAGTACAAACAGGTAGTTACAGAATAGCCATAGGGATATAAAGTACAGTATAGGAGATGGAGCAGCCAAAGGATTTAATGCCTGACTCATGGACAAGAACAATACTGGGGGAATTGCCTGAGGGAGTGCTGGGTGGAAGGGAGCAAAAGGGGAAAAATCAGGACAACTGTAATAGCATAATCAATAAAATATAATTTAAAAAATAAATAAAACCTTAAGGAATAAATAAATGAATTAATTTAATGAGTTCAGTTAGCACATTTGTTGATTTTTCTCCAGCTATGTTTATTTAATTATATAGTTAGTGAGTGCAAGCCAAGTAAGTAGAGTTAGGTGTAACCAAGGGTTGGATTTTACCAAAGAATGCAGCAAGAGGGAAAGAAGTGCCACAGAGTTACAAGTTTTTGCAAATGAGTGCTTATAATGATGAATCATAGAATTTAAGTTGGGTGATGTGAAAAGTAAAAACTGAAGAAGGTTGATGGACAGTGGAAAATTTTTATGGCTAATAGCTTAGAGATTCTACTTCTATCACATTGTTGGAAAGGAGGTGATGGTCAGTATGAGATGCAAGAAGAAGAGGTTTTAGAAGGAGTACCTTTATTATTAATGAACAGGGTGAGGGTGTCACCATGGAAATAAGTTACTGAAGTACACTGAAAAGCAAGATGGTTGGAAATGAGTGGGCAAGAAACTGAGAGGCCAGCATATGGGACAAATAGTTTCCATGAATGATGAAGCCACAAGGGATGATAACAGTAGGAGTGGTACTATTAGGAGAATGAGTCAGGTTTTAAAATTTCCAGGGAATGAGAGTAAGTGACCCAAGAGATCAGCAGCAGATGATTGCAGGATTCTGATGACCTGTACTTCAAAGGAGCTGAGTTTTTGAGGGATTAGAGGATGAGAAATAGTTTGGAACAGTCAGTGAAAAGCTCTGTAAGAGGTTACAAATGAAAGACTGAACCTACGCACTATGGTACTTTTAGAGAAGTGGTATACCCTAAGGAAGAAGATCAGAAAGGGGATTGTGGAAGGCCCTGGCTGGTGTAACTCAGTGGATTAAGTGCCAGCCTGCAAACCAAAGGCTTGCCAATTCAATTCCCTGTCAGGGCACATGCCTGGGTTGCCGGCCAGGTCCCCGGTAGGGAGTGCGCGATAGACAACCACACATTGATGCTTCTCTCCCTCTCTTTCTTCCTCCCTTCCCCTCCCTCTAAAAATAAATCAAATCAAATTTAAAAAAAGAAAAAGAAATGGGATCATGGAAAAAGTCACATTTACACTGCGGTTGGAAAGAGGAAAAGAATTTTAAGAGAAATAGATTTGGGAAGATGCTATTACCAAAGAAGAGGAAGCTAACACTGTGGGTTCTGCCCACGTCTAGTGCTTCTGCAATTCCACCTACAGGACTGCTGTTGCTGATGCTAGTAACATCCTGGTGTAGCCAGATCTCTTTAGCAGTAGGCCACCAGGTGGCAGTGCATGTATTTGAGGCGTCATTCCTAGTACTGTGGGTTTGCTGTAGCTGGAAATGAGACTGCCATAGCTCTCGTTGAGGTTAGGCAAGAGAGGTGTGGATTGATATGTTTAGTTAGGCCTGGAAGTGTTGTCATGGTCCCAGCACTGAAGTGGCATAACCCTCAAATGAAGAGAATAAGCTTGAGAATATTTAGGCAAAAGATGAAGGAGGCAGCCCTGGCTGGTGTGGCTCAGTGGATTGAACGCTTGCCTGGGAACCGAAGGGTCACTGGTTAGAATTCCAGTCAGGGCTCATGCCTGGGTTGCAGGCCAGGTCCCTGGTTGGGGGTGAGTGAAAAGCAACCAGTTGATGTATCTCTCACACATGGATGTTTCTCTCACTCTCACTCTCTTTCTCCCTCCCTCCCCATTTCTTTAAAAATAAATAAATAAAATCTTTTTTTAAAAAAAGATGAAGAAGGTAAAAGGGAAGCTGTTGCAGGTTATGTGTATGATAGGGTATAAGTAAAGGCAGAAAGTAGGAACCGCAGAGAAAGGAAGAGATTACATTCTTTTAGGCAGTTAAGGGAAGATAGTCAAAGGTTTTATTCTGAGTCCTTTGTTCCCTAAAAATAACCAGCTTAAGTCCATTTCTCCAACAGGAAGGATGTAAGTGTTAAGGAGAGTACAACTACCATAGCTTCCAGTGCTTTGACGAAACCTCAGATGCCTGGGCTTCTGGCCAAGCATCTGCGATGTCATGTTGGAACCATCATTGTATCCCTGGGGGTTGCAGCTTTTTATAAGTTTGCTATAGCTAAACCAAGAAAGAAAGCATATGCAGATTTCTACAGAAATTATGATTCCATGAAAGAATTTGAGGAGATGAGGAAGACTAGTATCTTTCAGAATGCAAAGTGATCTTGAAATGTAAACAATTTCTTTGGGTTGGATTCCATGGAAATTTGTCACTGACCTGTGTTCCTGACCTATGAAACGTGATTTTTTAAAAAGATTTTATTTATGTACTTTATAGGGAGGGGGAGGGAAGGAGAGAGAGAGGTAGAGAAACATCAATGTGGGAGAGACACATCTACCAGTTGCCTCTCACACACCCCCAACTTAGGACCTGGCCTGCAACCCAGGCATGTGCCCTGACTGGGAATTGAACTGGTGACCTTTTGGTTTGCAGGCCAGCACTGAATCCACTGATCTACAGTAGCCAGGGCATAAACATGAATATTTGAGCTAAGGAATAGTTTCTCTTGAGAAATAAATAATCAAGAAATAAAAATAATAATGATAATAACCAGGTTAAAATAACCCAAAAAGGCATATTTTGGGGTGGCAAACCCTGTTTCCCCTCAGTACCCAGTGCAAAGAAAAAGGAGCCCCTCCTGGCTGAGTAGCAGGCCTGACAAGTGGGTTGTGTGCAAGCTATATTTCAACCTCTACTTACACTAAGAAACTACACAAATAGCTTTTAGCCTTCACTTGGCCCTTAAGCTATACAAAACTCTTGTAGATTTTGTGTGCTTTGTGTGTGTGTGTATATATATAAAAGCCTTTGAATACAGATATAGCTCATTCAATTTTCAGAAGTATAAATGAAATGACAAAGCTACTGTTCACAGGCAAACCATTAAGCTTGAATCAGACTTCCTTTCTATCAGAAAAGTCTAACTTTCTTTTTATTTCAAATGAAAATACTAATATATGTCCCCATCCCAGATCATCCTACTTCTTAATTCTAAGACATACAGATGCTTAGGATGTCTTAAAAGCACCAGTTGATGCTTTTAGAACTCTAAGAGTTTAGAACAAGAAAAAGTCACTTGGAAGCTTGTTAATACAGATTTCTTGGTCCCACCCTGCAGAGATTCTGACTCAACATATCTGGGGCAGAGCTGAAAATTTGCCTAACAAGCTCCCAAGAGATGCTGCTGTTGCCCATCCAGGAATGATCACACTCTGAGCAGCACTAGATACAAAGGCGCTGCCCTTTCACATTGCCCATCTGTGTTGATTGTCACAGCATGCTCAATTATGCACTCTCAAATTGTGCCTGTTGCACCATAGTAAAAATTTAAGGTGGGTTAGGAATCAGCTGTGTGTGTGTGTGTGTGTGTGTGTGTGAGAAGTAGAATGTAGTAAAAAGAAAGGTGAGGTGGGAGGGGTGAAAACCAGGCATATTCATTAGAAAAACAATTTTAGGAAAGAAAACACATGAAAGGTTTATTTTATTTTATTTTATTTTATTTTATTTATTTTTTAGAGAGGGGAAGGAGAGAGAAAGAGAGGGAGAGAAATATCAGTGTGTGAGAGGAAACTTCTGTCTCTCTATCAGTTGCCTCTTGCATACCCCTAACTGGGGACCTGGCCTGCAGCCCAGGCATGGGCCTTGACTGGGACCAGTTGGCAACCTTTGGGTTTGCTAGCCAACCCTCAATCCACTGAGCCACACCAGTCAGGGCAACACATGAAAGTTTAAGATCTTGAAAAGTACTTCATTAAAAATGGGTCAGGGGAACAGCAGAGCTGACTAAGTAAAATATAAAAAATTTTCAGGGCAGTGAAACTACACTGTATGATACTATAATGGTAGATGTAAGTCATTATACTTTTGTCCAAACCCATAGAATGTATAACACCAGAAGTAAACTCTAATGTAAATACCATTTTTGGGTAGTAATGATGTGCCAATGTAAATTCATCAACAAACAACGCCCTGGCTGGTGTAGCTCAGTGGATTGAGCGTGGACCTGTGAACCAAGGGATCACAGTTCGATTCCCAGTCAGGGCACATGCCTGGGTTGTGGGCCAGTTCCCGGCAGGGGACGCATGAGAGGCAACCATACATTGATGTTTCTCTCCCTCTCTCCTTCCCTCCCCTCTAAAGATAAAAATAAAAAAAAATATTAAAACAAACAAACAAACAACTGTACAGTCTGGGCAGGCAGGGTGGGGGGGAGATGTTGATAGTGGTTCAAAAAAAAAGGGGGGGTATTGGATTTAAAAATATGTGACCAAAGTAGTCAAATTTTACATGCTAGATTTTACACTAAAAATGTAAAATTGTGTGCAAAGTGGTACAGCTAACATATATTTTAATTCTACTTCATGTTAATAGGCTGGTACTTTAAGGAAAAGCATTTGTGGATTGGAAGGAACAATGGTAAAAGTTTAGGGTAAGGAAGGCAGCACAGCCTGGTGAAAGAGAGTATGAAGCTGCCAGTGTATTACATGACCAATTTCGATTTCTGCTCCTGGTCCCAACATTGCTAACATAGCCATCTGGGGAGCAAGGGGAGCCAGTCTTCAGAAAACAAATAGGAACAGAAATGGACCTATCTTAAGAGAATGTAAAGACAGGTTGCCTAATGTCCAGAATAGGTGTTAAGAGTTTACCTCAGGAAGTGATGAAGTCATTTTACTGGACAAATGACTCTCATTGATTTCCCAAGCTGCACATAAAGTGAAATGCCTTTGAGGAAAGCCTGCCCGTACGATTAGCTACTTGCATGACCTCTGGTTCAGGAATCCTCACTTGTGAATAGATACGGTGATGAAATCTTATAAGAATTATAAAATTTTAAAGCTACAAGGAACTTTAGAGATTATCTAACTCTTAGAGTTTCCAGAATCTAACTCTGAATCTTAATCTAGAACAGAGGTCTCCAGGCAATGAGAGGACTTTGTAGATGGGGATTCCTGTACCAACTGCAGGAGGGCATGGGGTGAACCTCCCACCTTTCCCCTTCTCTTGCCTGTGTACTGCCCCAGACACCTCTCCTTGTCTGACTACCTATCATTTCAAATATCTTTTGTTCTTAGGTTATAAAATGTTATGTCTATGGCTCCAAACTGGTGGTAATAAAAGTTAAGCAGGGGACAGAATGTGGTATGGAACAAAATTAGACATGGAAATGAACAGCCCCAAACATGGGGAAAGCCCCTTAGAGAAAACTGTGCCAGGCCTGAGGAAGAATAGTTCAGTCCAGCATGGGAGAAAGAGAAGGAAAGGTCAACCACACGGGCTTCTTGGGGTGGATAAACATAAGCTTGTTCTTCTAAAGCCAATAGAATTCAAGGTCACCAATGTTAAAGAGGAGCAAATGCCAAGTTAGTCAGTACCTGGTCTTCTAATGAACATGTAACCTTGCTTTTTATTCTGGAGAAACAAACAGATTAGCTGGAATACTTTCTGAATGACTCTCCTACTAGAAGGCCCACCAGCCTGCAGAAAGGCACTTACCCATGGTCAGATAGCACATATCTCGGAGCTTAACAATGGCTTTAAGCCATAACAACACGATATCTCTCTGTGAGCACACAAAGAATTGTGCCAACAGGGCACAGTATAGAGTAGCTGATCGATAAGTGTTTACTGAATACAAACCCCAAGGTTAGGTTCTGTGTTTTCTTTCCTGCTTTGTCACAACCATTTCTGTGTCTCATTTTTTCCCATCCGTAGCTTAGGAAAAACAAAAATCAAACAAGAAATCATAATATCTGCCTCTCAAGGAAATTTACTTGAAAACATAGATTTATGTGAGATGTATTTTTTAAGTTCCTTTGATACCTGCTAGTCTCAGCTCATTGCCAGTACAGTTCAAGTCATTGTCACCTGTTAATATAAAAACCTCTACTTTTAGTACAGTCAGCCATCTTTTGAAAATTCTAATCTGCTTATGTTTAATAACCTAGTAGTTCTCTGTTGTCTTCAGAATAAAGTCCAAACTTCTTAACCTGGCATATTAGGCCATTTTTTAAACAAATTTTGGTTATTTACTTTAGAGAGAAGGGAAGAGGGGAAAAAGAGAAGGAGAGAAACATTAATGTGTGGTTGCCTCTCATGTGCCCCACACTGGGAACCTGGCCCACAACCCAGGCAGGTGCCCTGACTGTGAATTGAACCCATAACTCTCTGGTTCACAGGCCAGCACTCAATCCACTGAGCCACACCAGCCAGGGCAGGCCATTTGTGATATGATCCCTGCTTACTTCCTGGCCTCTTCTCACCTCCATCCTTCAACTATGCTGAAAGTTTTGCAGGATCAAGCCCTTTCTCACACTACCTAGAGCAATATTTTCTCCTATCTCCCTACTTCCTACTTTATCAGGGCAAGTACTACTATGCCTTCAGGTCTTTCTCAATTTACCTTCTCAAAGAGGAAGACTTCGGGCACTACCACACCCGTTCCTCCTGCCTGAATTTAGTTTCTCTCCTAAGTCCCCACCCCCACCTTGTGCAAGACAGGAAGTTGTGCGCCACCAGGTTACCAGGGAGCACCATTCACGTAAACTCTGATATGAATGTTAACCTGGGATGTGCAGATACCATCTACACAGTGTTATGTGGTGTCCCCACTGGACTTCATGAGTCCCATGTATGCTCTGTCTCTAATACTCTGTAATGACATTGCCTATTATCATTCTCCTCCATATAACTGCAACCTTCATAATTCTAGGCCCTTTACTGAGTACTGGAAGAACACAAAGGAAAACTAAAGGAATTAATGTTTGTGCTCCACTGTAATACATAACAAGATTATGATTAGTTCTATAATAAAATTGTAAAAAACAAGTTACTGTGCAAGTATTCAGGGGAACATAATTGTTTCTAAGGATTGGAAAGAGTGCAAGTGAAGGAACACTTGAACTGGGCCTTGAAGGTATGGCAACAGGCAGAAAAAGGTAAATAACCATACTTCGGGCAGAGGAAATCATAATAAGAACAGTCTAGAGGTAATTGTGTGACCAGACTAGATGGGAGTGAATGAGGACGGCTAGTAAGGCCGTGTAATGCCTTCAGTGCTTTATTAATCAAAACGAAGTTTACTCTGTGGGCAGCAAATTATTGAAGAGTTTGAGCATAACAGTGATATAATCAGATCCATGTTTAAAAATATTTTAACTTATTTTTATTATAAAGCAAATAATGCTTATTTTTTTAAAAAAACTTATTCCAGAAAAATACATATTATATAAAGTGAAAAGTCTCTATAACTTACTCATTAGAGTTAACCATTTGGTATAATGCTGCATATTTTTCTCTGTGTGCATGTGTATGTGTTTATATGTAATCATTTATTTATAAGAATGAGGTCATACTAACCATACTTTTGGCCATTGCCTTTTTTAAAGTTACAGAATCTTCTCTACTCTGCTTCACTAATAATCAACATAGAAATAATATCCTATTTTACCTATGATTGGACAAATTTAAAAAAATGATCAAGATTCAGGTTTGGTGAGGATGTAACAAAAAAAAAGCACTCTTGGTAAGATAAAAATTATTATGGTAGGAGAGCAAAATTTGCTATTTTTTTCAAAATTTAAAATATATGTACCTTTGTACTAGCAACTCTATATCTATGAATTTTTCCTGCAAAATACTCTCAGAAGTTCACAAGGATAGATGCAAGACAGTGTATATTGCAGCATAATTTGTAGTGGCAAAGCAACTCTGAATGGACTATAAGTACGGCATCCTTATCATATCAGCGACCACTGGGCAGCATATCTAACAGCACTGATACAAAACAATGTCCATGACTTATTGTTGAGTGAAAAAAATATTATGATGCTAAAATGATATATGTATTTATATGATGCCATTTACAAGATTATACAGGTATACAAGCAGAGTGCATGTGTGTGTATTTATCTAAATGTGTGTACCTGTATAACAGGCATGTTCATATATGTGCATACACCCTCAAAGGTTTTAACCATGGTCCATCCTGAAATTAAATAGCAATAAAGTGATTGTCTTTAACTTTTTGCATTTGTGTATTTTTTCTTTTTTTACAATGAAAATTTATCATTTTTTGCATATACAGTAAAGAAATAGATACAAGATACGTTTTCAAGTCAATACATAGTTATATTTTAGACTTATAGTTAGAGAGCAGGATGACAGCTGGAGGTGAGGGTGGGAGGTGAAGGGATTGAGCAAAAGGGAAAAAGGACTCATGTACATGGACATCAGTGTGGTGATTGTAGGGGTAGGGGAGTATAGGGGACTAAATGGTAATGGAAAAATACAATAAAGATTAAATTAAAAATACATAGTTATATTTCATTCTTTTTAATACCTACATAACATTTCATTGTATGGCTGCACCATTTATTTATGCTCCACTATTGAGAGTCCACTCACTGTACAGCTGGTGTCAGGCTGGGCATTGGAGGAAAGGACAAGCACTTAGAATAGAAATTAACAGAGAAGGACTTTCTTTAGGAAAGATGGTTAGGGAAGGCTTTTCTCAGGAGTAGCACTGAAGCTAGGAGAAAGCTGGAGTCCTACAGTACAAAAGATCTTGGTGTTTCTTGAGGAACCAAAAAAAAAAAAAAAAAAGAATGTGGTTGCAGGGTAAGGTGAGATTGTAGATAACATTTTAAAAAACAAGTCTCGCCGGCCAAGATGGAGGCATAGGCAGACGCACTGTGCCTCTTCTCACAACCAAATTAAGGACAACAAAGATTTAGAAACAAGAAAACAACCAGATCTCAGAAAATCAAACTGTTTGGAAGTCCAACAACGATTCATACAGACCGGTAAGAGGGGCGGAGTCGAGGCAGGAAAAAGCGGAGGTGCGGACCGGGCACGCAGGCAGCAGCAGCTGGCAGCCCCCAGGTGCACAGGCAGCGACTGGCAGACCCCGGACACTGGGCAGCAACTGTGCAGAACCAGTGAGGCCGCACAAGGCAGCTGGCTGACCGGGTGGTCCCACATTCACGTGCGGATAATCCAGGCAAAGGGGAAGCGGTGAAAGGAACTGGAATCTGAGAGAGAGTAAAGCAACCGCCATTATCTCCTCTCAGACCCCGCCCCCACATACATCGTCACTACCCAGCGACCGGGCTGTCCCGCCCTGGGGAACACCTGAGGCTCCACCCC
>PVKU01014000.1:0-25433 GCA_004027475.1 Anoura caudifer
ACAAAACAAAACAAAACAAAACAAAACAGAAAAGATGGCAGCTACTCTTCTTAGAGAAAGTTTACTGTAGTTCAGGAAATATGCTCAGAGCTTTAAACATATTATGTCAGCTAAATGCCACCTAGATAATAGGATCCATCAGGGCAGGTGTTTGATGCTCTATTGTTTGCTAGGGTATCTCTAGAACCCAGAAGGGTGTATTCAATTTAGGAGGATGCTAAAAAATGTTTCTAAATAAGCAAATGAAAGAATCCATATACAAAATTACCAAACAGATAGATACTTACACTAATAGTATAAGTATCACTTATAGACATGGACACAGAAAAGACAAGCCAACTTGTCTCTAATCACACTGCTAGTGAATATAAAAATGGCATTCAAACTCAGGGCCAAGTCCCCTCAAAGCTAACCACTAGGCAATACATGTATCTATATAGCCTAGCAGGTGTGTCCAACCTGTGGCCCGAGGGCTGCATGCAGCCCAGATTGCTACAAATGCCGCCCAACACAAAATTGTCAATTTACCCAAAACCTTTTTTTGCTCATCAGTTTTCATTAGTGTTTGTGTATTTAATGTGTGGCCTAAGACAAGGCTTCTTCTTTCAGTGTGGCCCAGAGACCGGAAAGGTGGGACATCCCTGACAGAGTATCATAGTATATTTTACTATGCTTTGAATTTCGGTACAGTAGTATATGGAAGGCAGATTTTATATTCAGACCAGGCACTTGATTTTTTTTCACAGGATTTTCTATTTGAGGAAAAATCAGGAAACTTTCAAATTCCTTCTATAAATTTCATATTATCTGTTTAACACCTTATTAAACGAGAAGATAAATGACACAATCTGGAGTTCCTGTATTTTCTTGCATTTCATTTTGGCATAAGCTATGGTGTGAATAAATGTCCCTGCTTTAAGTGCTATAGTACTTGGATTTCCTCATGTAACCAGTCCCTCAGGCCCCTGGAAACATTCCCACATATAGCTAATTCCCCAAAACCACTATGTATCTGTTCTCTTCTCCTTTCATCACAGAAGGGACTTTTTAATCACTTTGACATTGCCACTAGCTGATGCACTGCACTTCTTGGACTTCCTTCTAAGTGGGTCACATGACTAAGTTCTGATCAGTGAGATATATGAAGTCTGTCCAGAAGGTATCCAGCCATGTTCAATGAAAAATAGAGACATTTATTGAAGAAGATAAAAGAAACATTGTACATAGGACAATGACATCTCAGTTCCCTTCAAAGTAGACACCTTGAGACCTCACACAGTTCTCCCAACTGCCATCAGTTACCCCACTGAATTTTTCTGAATCTCATGGAAGGTCTGAAATCTCTTCCCTCTCAAAGGTGATTTTAGTTTTGGGAAATTCAGAAGTCACAGAGCACCAAATCTGGGCTGCAGAGGGGCTGAGTCACCTGGGTGATTGGATGTTTTGCCAAAATTCTCTGCCCAATATGTGATACATAAGTGGGAACCTTGTTGTGATGAAGCTGCCAATCACCAGTAACTCATAGCATCAGGCTTCTGAATCATTCAAATAGTTTCCATGGAGGAATTATTACGTTTAACATACAATTTTATGCAGATTCATTGCTCTATTTGCTCAGTCATTTTGAATATGATGGCCACACAGTACACGGGGTCACTACCAGCCCCAATGACTAGTAGATTGAAGTTGTCATTGTTCATGCATGCACGTTCCAGTCCACTGTCCTTGGCTGCCAGGTTGCATCAATGTAGCACAAACTGTTCTAGTTATATTAATAAATGGGTAGACTTTCTCTGGACAGATCTAGTATGCAGAGGAATTAGAAGTTTCCTTAAAAGGAAAGGAATATACACTTTCCTTTCCATTTCTCTTGAACTGAGCAGAATAAAGACATAAAGTTTAGAATTCAAGCAACCATTTTAATCCATTAATTGAGAACCACATGTCAAGGAAAGCAGAGCAGAAAATAAAAATTGCTGCGATCTCTGTGGAATGTGGACCTTTAACTCTTCCATGGACCTAGTGCCAGAAGCAAATGTTTATGCTGTTTTTGTGATATATTATCAGTTACTCTTAACCATCCTAATAACAATGTTTATATGCCTTAGAGTATTTTATTTGTATTTCAACTGTGGAATAGGTACAGTTGCCTTAAACAATCTTAACTAAGTGGAAACTGAAGATTTTTTTATAAACATGGTGGAATAATTGTGCATGAAGTCATTCATATATATCGTCAAACACTATCTGTACATGTAAATATGTAATTGTGAGTGCATTTGTTGTCACCAGTAAATAATGAGTTCACTTGGGGCATGGAATGTGTTGCATTTTCTCTATAATAGAGGACAAAATAAATTGAACTAGAAAATCAGAATCAACAGAAAGAAGGCTAACAAAATATCCTCAAAAGCAGAAGAAGGGGGATACAAGCCGTGCGATTCAGGAAGCAAATGCTACTCTCAGCAGGCAGGAGGGAGGCACAACTTCCAAAGCAGTCGCTGTTGCCTACAGATGTCTCTGATACGTCGTTCCCGGTTGCTGGAAGCTGATCTTTCTTTTAAATAAAGTATTTTATAAAATAAGTCATCTTGTTTGCTTTTTAAAAACTATATGGAGAGAGATATGGAAGTAGAATGAGACCAAGGACCATTGGTCAGGCCAAGCGTTGAAAAGACATACAATGAATGCTGTTGTAGACATTGATTAGATTTGAAGAAAGAAACTATTACTGAAGAGGTGACTTAAACCCAGCAGACTGCTGGTAAATACTTAACAGTCAAGTTTCTGGAAACAGAAAAACCAAAGAAAGAAAACCCTTCCCCCACCAAAAAGGAAAAAAAAAAAGAAAGCCCTGCTTTGTGGTGTTTGCCAGATTCTGTGGTAAAAATACCGCCTCCATGAAAAACTTCAAGCTACACACTATTTTACCACTGGATCATAAAATTTCTGAAAATGCAACAACCTCTTGTCAGCAAGAAGAGGCAGCTAGAGCACATCTTTCTTCCTGCGAAAAGGACTGCAGCTTGTGCTTATAAATTTTTGTCATAAAAATGATTTTAAAGCCTTTAATTTCTAAAATATTTCTTAAAATGGTATCGGCTTTCCCAAGCTCCTTAAGTATCTAAAAATGGTCCTCATGTATACCTAGTCACCGATGTTTAGATAACTATGTTTTGTTTTCAGTTAAAAAATAGACACACGCCCAGATTTGAACAATGCATCCAGTGAGGCTATGGCAAGGCCAAGAAAAAAACGTGGGTCTGTATGTGGTGTTCCCTCTTCCCTCAGTGCTCCAGAGACAGAAGCCTTGAGTGTTCCTGAGCCAACCAAAGTTCCATTTCAGCAGTAAGAGTGCAGTGAAACCATCCCCAGTGTGCGTTCGTTTCATATACAAGTAGCTGCCCTCCTGCTCCAGGTAACACATGTCAATCAAAACTCTGTGTCAAACCCTGGCAACTCTAGTTTAACAACCTAATGCAAATGATCCAGAAACTATTTTCCAAGGAAACTAATAAAGAAAGGCAATCACCCAAAAAGAGAGTGCTAAGTGTAGCAGACAACTATAAGGAGTGTCTATTGTTTTAAACACCTAGTTGAAGGTATCTTATTCACCATAAATGCACCTATGCTACAAAAATAATCACAACAAAATAATTACACTCGATGAGAGTATAATACTTTACAGTATACAAGGTACTGGCACAAACATTTTCTTATTTTGTTTTGAATAGGAAAGAAGTGACATCTGTAAGTAAAGAGTATTATAATATATACTTAAGTTGTAATTTATGTGATGGTTCCAAACTAAAATGTTTCAGGGAGAAAAACACTGGAAGTGCTAAACTTCCAGCGATTTTTAAGGATGGAAAGCACTGGACCAGAATTTAAGCCCAAAATAGACCTACTTGTTTTATTATTCTATGCAGAAAACTAATCATGAAGTGTTTAGTTTTCAAACCCAGAAAGGATAGAAGGACAAAAAAAAAAAAAAAAAAAAAAAAAAAAAAAAAAAAAAAAAAAAAAAAAAAAAAAAAAAAAAAAAAAAAAAGCAAGGAAGGGAAGAAAATATCTCTTTAGCCAACAGAAAGGATGCAACAAAGGAACAAAGAAGGCAGAAAGGGAAGGAGGAAATCACATACTGAGATTAAATAAATGTTTAGACACAAGGACAAGGATGTAGCTAACATTGTAATTATCACCCTGTTTCCTTGAAATTGTACTCCCAAATCTTATTAGCAAAATTCCTCTGTGAGCCTAATTTGGATAGGGAAGTAAATAGGGTTGGTCTATTCAACATGTATACATTGAGCCCCTAGACTAGCTACTGTTTGAGGCCTGAACAGAATTTTTCTCAGTTATGGACTTCCCAGGAAAAATCTATATATTATTCTACCTTATTTCCATAAGAATAAGCAGTTAAGTGAATTAGGAAAGACAAAGAATATTAGCTGCAATATTTTACAGGTGTGATTCGTTTAGGACAGTCCAATATAGGCTTTTAGAAGATGGAAAGCATGAAATTTTTGGCTGAGGCTCAACTGATATGGTTCAGCATAAACAATGCATATTAGTCAGTGTTCTCCAGAGAAACAGAACCAGTGGAAGATCTATATCTTTGTCTATATATGTAACTATATCTCTATCTATATATCTTTATATCTAGAGAAAGAAGAGAGAGGGAGGGAGGAAGGGAGAGAGAGAACAGAGAAAAGAAATGTTGATTAATTTATTATGAGTGAGGAATTGATTTATTATGAGCAGGAGTTTTAGGAAAGCCAATGATACAATTCAATCTGGATCTGAAGACCTAAGAATCAGGGCAGCCAATGGTATGAACTCCAATTCAATAGCTGGAAAAAAATAAGATGTCTCAGCTCAATTAATGAGGCAGGAAAAAAGGGGCAAATTTCTCCCCCTTCTAACTTTTGCTATATTCAGGCCCTCAGTGGATTGGATAAGGTCTGCCATCATTGAGAAAAGAATTCTGCTTTACTCAGTGCACTGATTCAACTGCTATTCTTATTTGTGGGCACACTCACAGACATACGCAGAAATAACATTTAATTTGGGCAAAAAAGAAAACAGAACTGGGATCACCTAGGGGCCAGCCAAATTGAGACATAAAATTATCACAGAATAAATGACAACTTCTGAACCAATGTGTAAATTAATCTACCCCTTCACTAAAATGCAGATAACACATTTGTTCCATTATATTTCAAGTAGCCAATATCCTTAAAATTCAATGCCTTGAACATCTCAGGCAAATCATGATTTCTGGAATGACCTATTAGGACTGTGACAGTGCTTAATTACCGTATATGTCTGCATATAATTCAGAAATCCCCTGAAAGCATTTATCTTCATAAATGAAACTCCAATTTCTTTCAAATTTGGATTTTGTTTTGCTCTTTTTCCAAATCTCCCAATCTTCTAGGAAGATAGCACTCCTAGATATTTGTTCGACAAACTGAAAGTAGTTAGCACACAAAATTTATCTGAATGCATCGTATCATGACTTTTTATTCATGGTGTGTGTGGGGGGGGAGGAGTAAATTACTCAGGCTCTTTATGATGGACTTAATTTGTGTTGATTCTTGACCTGCCAGATCTGGATATTTAAGTCAGTTCATAGGTGGATGCATAGTAACATTTCAGTTTCTCTTCTTCAAAAGGTTGGCTGCAATTTTGGCATTTTATACTAAATTGTGTTCCCAGAAACCTTGAGAATAGATAGTAATCAAGATATTCTAGTTTAATTATAGAATCTGAGATACTCTGTGTCACAGAAGTGCATGGGTGACACCTTCCATCTGTGCACGAGGGCGTGATGGGGTTGATCAGGCAGCGTTCTTCGTACTATTGAATTGCTCTCCCTTCGGAAGCTTCTTTGTTTGAAATTCACTTATTCAATAACTGTCAGAAAGAGTCTTCCATGAAATTTGGGAAATTAACTATAGACTCAAGGATTTTTTATATTAGTGAAGATGACTTTTTACTAAAGTGTAGGAGCAATGAAGTTCAATGTATTTGAACTTATGTATAGCAATGAAGTTCAATGTATTTTATATAGCGCCATGAACTTGGCTCCTCAGCTTTATTTCCCTTTCCTCTGGACCATGCATTTTTATTATCAGTTTCATATTTACTCACAACTCAACATTTTTTAAAGGATTAGAGCAGATTTCTGGGAAATAAGTGGGCAGCACAATAGCTATTCATAAAAGATCTGTTCATAATTATTTGCTTCAAAGTATTTGTATTACAATTGTTAAAAGCTTTAAAAATGTAAAGCATTTGTTTCTGTCATGAAATGATAATTATGGGAAATACCAATCCCAGTTATTTGACAATTTCAAATGTCTTTTGAGTTTTCTTAAAGGAACATAAAATTCCAGCTGAAAGAAATCGATAGCATTCTTCTAGGAAAATAGAACTGCGAGTGCCCTTTATTAAAAGGCGCCCATGTGAAGGATTCTCTAACAGTATTCATTATCTTCCTGTGGAATATGCATGAAAAAATATTAAAGCCATTCTAGACATTTTTAATTTTTAGTTTTCAGGAACACACCAGTAAAAATGAAAATGTTTTTCTTTACATGTATGAAATATGTACACATGCTATTCTGGCAGCACAATCTGTGACCAACAGTACAAATATTAAAGAATGTAAGGTTTGGCACAAAAATACAACAAGGAGTTTGATGTAGATCATTAATGAGAGGTTTCTCCTCTAATCTGTCAAGGATCACTTCCCTTTAAAACATTTGGATATTACCTATTTAGTTGTCTCAATTTTGAAGCTATGAAGCTGTGTGGATAAGTGTAAGCCATCTAAGTATTCCAGCGTGCCTTGTGCTGTAATCACTGCCTCAGTCTTTGATATGTTTGGCTTTCACGATGCCATGTTAAATGGCAGATAATGTCAAAGCATATATCACAAGGCATAAAAAAGGAAAGTGCAGTCTCCGAGCTAAAAGGGCAGTCTCCTCGCTTAGAAGGCATTACAAATCAATCAGTGGTTATGAAATAGGGAGTGAAGGGAGCCCTGCAATCTGGCCAGTGCCTTTCATAGGTGGCAAGAATGCATGAGGAAAAAAATCTTATTAACTTGTTAGGAATATGAGTCCTGGAGTCTGACTTTCAATGTTTTATGGTTAAAATTTTCTTTTCTACTTGCAGCTAGAAGAAAGTGCCCTATAAACCAAGGAGTGAGGGAGAAATGATGACTCCGGCTTCTTAGAGCTGTTAGTCTCGGAATGCTTTCCTCTGCTGCTCCAAAAAGTTCTAAAAATGCAGCCAAATATTAGAAATTTCAGATATTAGTCTTTGATTCTATGCAAGAGGTTTCATAGCTTGAATGAAAGGAATCTTATTTGCAAGCCAAATACCATAATTCAGAATACCAAATGGCCTAAGCCCACTTTCCACCTTTTTATGGATGTATGAAATAACTTTATGGGATTTCTACCAGTCAATTCAAGAAAAGAGCTCTCCATAGAAATAAAGATTTAAATATTTTATTTTCATTATAGCATATATGCAAGTCTGACAGAAAATTTTGCAAAAGTGTTGCTGGTGTCCATCAAACAGTAGACATGCATAAAAAGCAAAGTTTTGCAGGGGCCCCCAAGAGATTGAGTTTTAGCTAAAATAAGCCTGTAAATTTTGGTCTTTTCCTAGGCTTTACTTGTTTTTTTATAAGAAAGATAATGAAATAATGGAGGTTGAAGTATATAATTCTATAGAATGGAAAACTATAGAATGGAAATATATAATATATATTATGCATGTATACATATGCATATATACAAATTAGCCTTCTATAATCTTTTGGAATTTTAGGTTTTTTAAAAAATTTTTATTGTGAAATCTTATTTATTGGTTATTTTCTCCCACCACTATGTAAGAAGATATTTAGGTTGTCTCATGAGCTGTTTGTACTTTACTTAATTGTGCAATTTTGGAAAACATGTCTCTCCTCCCAGGCACATGGCTTGCTAAGAGGAATGCAGGTTGAACTCAGTCTTAGCTGCCCCTTGGGTGGGTCGCTTCGTACAGCACACAAACCACACAACTTGTATGACAACTTTGCTGCCTGTGAGCGGGGAGCAAGGGAGTAGACAAAAATCAAAAGAGAAAATAATTTAAGAGAAGAATCGGAGCATGGAACAAGACGAGTTTCTCACATTCTTATGGCTTCATCTGTTTGGACAGAGGCTGGATCTGAGTCCTGGAAGGAGGAAAGGCAGCAATAAACAGACATGGTAAAGTCTAACATGCAGTGACGGAGATGAAGTAAGTCTGTCAGCCCTCAGGCTCTCGGGGCATGTGGCAATTGCTTCTTTCTTCTGGTCACTTTAGAGTTTTAAACTTTGATAAACCCTGGTCAGTATGATGGGAGGTGTACAGAAAATGCTATCTCAAGGTTTTCTAGAATAAACATTTAATTATTCTCTGTTTAGTTTTAAAATCCCAACTATACATGAGAAATGTGTAGCTTCTGGTATTTTTGAGATACTTGTCTCTCTGAAAACTTTAGAATGCATTCTTATGGAGTGTATACCACATGAAATATTTTCTGTCAACACCAGCAAAGACTTTCACATACTCACATTATTCTCTCTCTCACAGAAGAAACTGAGGCAAAGGAAGTTAAATAACTTGCCCAAGATCACACACATAGAAATGATGAAGCACAAATTTGAATCAGGGAATCACTACCTACCATGTTTGAGCGATACTTTCCATGATTTGACTGAGCCTCATCCTCCCAAATTCCTGCTCCAGGAAAGACAGATGCCCCTCAGCAGCTCAAATGGCACTGGGAGTCTGAGACCCAACACAGGCACAGATACTGCAAGAGACAAAGGGACTTTTAAACCCACGATAACCACATAGAGTCAAACCCCAAAGCCTGTGTGAGCCTTTCTTGCTCTCTGTCTATCTATCTACATGCACACAGGGATACACACATACAGAGTGAGCCTGTAAGATCGCCTGCGAGGAAAAGGAGTACATCAAATAGCCCAGAAAATATTATAGACATCTGCTTGATATAAAATTATAGTATATTTAGGAAATGCCAAGCATTTTATGCATTTCTCAAGAAAACCCTAAAATGTGTATTTGATTTATCAAATGGAGACTTGACTCTCCATCTTAGATGATGAGGCTTTTCTCTATATGTCAGAAGTCCGGTAATGCATACGGAGTTTCAGACTCCTTGGAAAGCAATGTAAGTTGCAGTTTTTCCCACAAAGCTGTGCCAGCATGAAGCTGCTTACTTTCAAGTCAGGCTAGAAAACAAATGAAGCACTTGCTGTTTTAGTCTTGTTGCCTGTTACTCAGAAAATTCAGTTGTGAATTACTGAGTATCTAACAAGGCTTAGGGAAGTAGATATCTGTTGGCACTGAATTGCCTGCTATTGGTTTTTCCCTGTAGGAAGTAGAAAACAGGCTTGTTTCCTGTCTTTATGGGTACCAAGGTCTCCTTAATCACTGTGTGGTATAACTCAACAACCTCATGCTTACTGTTTTTATTATCCCCAAATATATACACTCTGGTGCAGCATATTAATGTGATCACCAGACTTATCTGTGGCTAAGGAATGCCATAGCCATTGCATTTAGTGATTCAGTTATATGACATATCTATAAAAGATTAAGTAAAAATAAAAATATTTTAAAGCTATTATTTAATTCTCCTTCCAGAATTTCCAACCTATTTCTAGTTTTTCAGATACCCTATCATCTACTTAAAAATCATACATGAAAAGAAGAGAACACAAGTTTTGAAGGAAGAGAGGCTCCAGATGGAACCCGATGAAGCCCATTTCACTGCAGAAGGTGAAGCATACTGACTACAAGAATATATGTTGTTGTTCTAATAATTTTATTATCAAAATCATACAAGTGTGTTACTTTTTGGTTTATCTTGATTTCTTCTCTCACTGTACACCCTTCTCTAATTTTTACTCTATTTTATTCTTTTCTCGCCTATAACCATTCTATACCTCTCACATCAAATTCCCCGCAGTTATCATCTTAAACATAGCTGACAGCATTCTCAGGAATTCAGTACTTGATGACTGAAAATTTCTGTTTTCTCTCTTGTTAAGTACTAGAGTCACATTTTTAAAATCCACTCTAATGGTATGCTAAAAATTGATAGGTAAATTAATTATTTTTATAAAATAATTGGAGAGATCTCAAATTAAGATGTATTTGATAATTGTTGGTTACAATTTTGTATGCCCAATGATTAAATCTAGACTCTAGACAAAAGAATGGCAATTTTCAGCCCTGGCTGGTGTGACTCAGTGGATTCAGTGCCAGCCTATGAATTAAAGGGTCACTAGTTCCATTTCCAGTCTAGGGCTCATGCCTGGGTTGCAGGTCAGGTCCATCCGTACAAGGGGACACTCAAGAGGCAACCACACATTGATGTTTCTCTCCCTCTGTTTCTCCCTCCTTTACCCTCTTTAAAAATAAATAAATAAAATCTTTAAAAAAAGTAAAAAAAAGAATGGCAATTTTCATGACTTCATAAACAGGTGAAGTGAATTAAGGAAAGTATCTATGATGCTCTGACACAATTAAAATTTTGGATAAAAGGTAATATACAGTAGAAAGAGAAAAAGACTAAGAATTACAAGTCTTAGATCTACACACCTATTATTAAACAATTGGCAACTTTGGGCAAGATATTTAAGTACTCACAGAGGTCATATTTCTTATCTACAAGGTTAACATTCAGGCAACACATCGACTATATGCCTTCCAATCCAAAGTTTATTGATTTTTGAATTATATGACAAATATTTCTAAATCTTTGTTTGACTTAGAGAGATGGAAATTTAGTTTACAATTTATTATTTTTTATTCTTTAAAGTATATTTTATTGATTATGCTATTATAGTTGTCCCATTTTTTCTCCCCTTTATCCCCCTCCCCCCTGCATCACCCCACCCTCTGGCATTTTCCCCTCCCCTTAGTTTATACTTTAGTTTATGTCTGTGGGTTATACATATAAGTTCTTTGGCTTTTCCATTTCCTATACTATTCTTAACCTCCCCCTGTCTATTTTGTACCTACCATTTGTGCTTCTTATTCCCTGTACCTTTTCCCACATTCTGCCCCTCCCCCTCCCCACTGATAACCTTCCATGTGATCTCCATTTCTGTGATTCTGTTCCTGTTGTAGTTGTTTGCTTATTTTATTTTTGTTGTTTTTTTTTGGGGGGGGGTTCAGTTGTTGATAGTTGTGAGTTTGTTGTCATTTTACTGTTCATATTTTTTATCTTTTTCTTTGATAAGACTCCTTAATATTTCATATAATAAGGGCTTGGTGATGATGAACTCCTTTAATTTGACCTTATCTGGGATGCACTTTATCTGCCCTTCCATTCTAAATGATAGTTTTGCTGGACAGAGCAATCTTGGATGTAGATCCTTGCCTTTCATGATTCTTGCCTGTAAGGTTTCTTTTGAGAAATCAGCTAATAGTCTTATGGGAACTCCTTTGGAGGTAACTCTTTTCCTCTTGCTGCTTTTAAGATTCTCTCCTTATCTTTAATCTTGGGTAACTTAATTATGATGTGTCTTGGTATGTTCCTCCTTGGGTCCAATTTCTTTGTGACTCCTGAGCTTTCTGGACTTCCTGGAAGTCTATTTCCTTCACCAGATTGGAGAAGTTCTCCTTTATTTTTTCAAATAAGTTTCTAATTTCTTTCTCTTCCTCTTCTCCTTCTGGTGCCCCTATGATTCAGATGTTGGAACATTTAAAGTTGTCCCAGAGGTTCCTAAATCTCTCCTCACTTTTTTTGAATTCTTATTTCTTCATTCTGTTCTGGTTGAAGGTTTATTTCTTCCTTCTGCTCCAAAAATGTTGATTTTGAGTCTCAGCTGCCTTTCCTTCACTGTTGGTTCCCTGTATATTTTTCTTTATTTCACTTTGCATAGCCTTCACTTCTTCCTCTATTTTGTATCTATACTCAGTCCTTTGTGTGAGCATCCTAATTACCAGTGTTTTGAACTCTGCATCTGATAGGTTGGCCATTTCCTCGTCCTTTAGTTCTTTTTCTGGAGTTTTGATCTGTTCTTTCATTTGGACCATTTTTCTTTGTCTTGGTGAACCTGTTACATTGTAAGGTGCAGAGACTTAGGTATTTGCCAGTACAGGGCAACCCAAATCACTACGTTGTGGCACTGTCTGTAGTAGAGGTGTCAGAGAGGTAATAATGCCACTGGGGCCCTTCTGCTGCTTATTCCTAAATTGGTGAGTTTGCATATGTTCCAGAACCTGTGGGACTCTCTAACAAACTCTCCTGTGAGACTGGGAGTTTCTCCCACTGCCACAACCCCCAGAGATTTTTACAGCCAGAGGTTTTGAGACTTTCTTTTCCTACACTGGAACCCTAGGTTGTGCAGTTTGTCTCACTCCTCAGTTATTCCTTCTAGCTTAACTGCAGGTGAATGTGGGATCACCTGGTCCACCAGCCACTGCTCTACCCAGCCTGGTCTGTCACCTTGCTGCAAATTCTGTCTGCCCCAGCTGCCCATCTCCACTCCTCCTACCTCTCTGGATGAATGTTTCTTTTTTAACTCCCTGGTTGTTCAACTTCTGTACAGTTTGATTTTCTGGAAGTTCTGGATACTTTTTGTTTTTAAATTTGTTGTTGTGGGGTTTTTTTGTTTTTGTTTTTTTGGTTGTGTGAGGAAGCAAAGCATATCTACCTACACCTACATCTTGGCTGAAATTTACTTAGTTTACAATTTAATTGCACACGTAATAATAAGCTCTTTCACTGTGTGATTTATTGAGTGGTAGCTATATAGAAGTAAACTGTTGGACCATACCAAACTTATAAAGAGGCATCTCCCTATTTTAATTTATTTGCTCATAAAAAGTAAATAGATAAATTCAATAATCAATAGACAGTAATTCTCCTTTACTTGTAGGAGATACATTCCAAGACCCTACCCAGTGGATACTTGAAACTGTAAAAATTGTAAATAGTGTTGAATTTTATGTATATATATATACATATTCTCCTAACCTGCACTTACTTGCAATTAAATAAATATACTATTATACTATTATACTATTATACTATTTAGCAGGATAATGATTAAGAAATTCATAATCTGAATATTTTGAAGTAATGGAATCAGAATCCCAGCAAACTTAACTATTTTGAAATAATATTAGGTATTCATAACAAATAAAAAACTAATGAGAAAAAATTCATTCCTCACTTTGTTTTGATAATGATAATAAATCAACCAAAGACCAGGACTTTTTGACTCAGTAATACACATTATTCACAGTTTTTAAAAAGCATTCACTATTTTTATTAAATACTAATAAATATACTGGTTAACTAAAATTTAATATATGAACAGCCTTCTTGGAGATTATATTTTACAAGAGATAAAACATCAGACAAATATTTAATTAAAATTGATAATTATGAAAGAAAACACATATTTGATTTAGAATAGAGGTTTTAGAGAAATAAGAAGAAAATAAGTAGTTTTTAAAGAATTAATTTATTTATTTTTAGAGAGAGAAGGGAGGGAGAAAGACAGGGAGAGAGACATCAATGAGAGAAACATCATTCTGTATCATCTGGCACTTGCCCTGACTGGTGACTGAACTTGCAACTCAGGTATGTGCCCTGACTGGAAATTGAACCAGTGACCTTTCACTTCCTGAAATGATGCTCAGCCAATTGAGCCACACCAGTCAGAGCAGAGAGAAAATAAATTTTGAGCAGAGATCTGGTGGATGAGTACGAGTTCACTAAACCAATGGGTAGAGGGCAAGAAAGGAGACTAAGGGGACCACCTTTGCAAAGCTAATTCCTGAAGCTACAGGAAGCGTGGTGAGCTGGAACAATGGAAGTGTACAATATTGCTGGAGAAACTTAAGAATGTTTGTGGCCAGAAGATATGGCTTGAGAAGTAACATGGAGCTTTATAGGCAACGTGATAATTTTTGTTTTTACTTTCAAGAGCAATAGAAAACCATTTTAAAATGACTGGAGAAGGATATGCTTATGGAAAAGATTATGGATTCACTTTTGGAGTGTTACCTCTAAGCTCTGATTTAGACTTCCAGTAGAGATGTGAAATGGACAACTAATAACTGTTCATTTTGAAAGCTGAGATGTGCATAGATTCTTTTCATATTGTCTTGCATTTCTCTTAATCCCTAAGCACAATTTACAATAGCCAAGTATTGGAAGAAACCTAGGTGCCCATCAATAAATGAATGGATCAAGAAACTATGGTACATTTACACAATGGAATTCTATGCAGCAGAAAGAAAGAAGGATCTCCTGCCCTTCACGACAGCATGGATGGAACTGGAGAGCATTATGCTAAACCAAATAAGTCAGGCAGTGAAAGACAAATACCATATGATCTCACATTTAACAGGAACCTAATCAATAAAACAAACAAGCATAATATAACCAAAGACACTGAAATTGAGAAGGGGTTGATAGTAACCAGAGGGGAGAGGGGAGGGAATTTCAGGGGGACAGGGGAAGGGTTTGGAGCAACAAGTATAAAGGACACATGGACAAAAACTAGGGGGGTGGAAATGGGAGGGAGGTGGGGAGGGCTGGGGCGATGGGCTGGAATGGGAGCAGAAGACAGAAAACTGTACAAGAACAACAATTAAAATAAAAAAAGAAAAAAAGCTGAGATGTAATTGACATATAGCATTACATTAGTTCAGGTGTGCAACATGATTTTATATTTGTATATATTGTGAACCGAGCACTACAATAAGTCTAACAACATCCATCACCACATATCACTACCAATTTTTTCTTGTCATGAGAACTTCTAAGATCTACTCTCTTAGCAACTTTCAAATATACAATATAGTATTATTAACTATAGTCATCACGATATACATTACATACTCATGACTTATTTATTTTAAAACTGGAAGTTTGTATCTTTTGATTCCCTTTATCTGATTTGCCTGCCCATTTATGACCTGCTTCTGACAACCACCAATCTCTCTACCTATGAGCTTTTGTGGGGGGCTGTTTCAGGGATCAGATTTTAAATGTAAATGAGATCATGTGGTATATGTCTTTCTCTGACTTATTCTACTTAGTATAATACCCCAAGGTTCATTCATATTGTCACAAATGGTAAAATTTCCTCTTTATTTATGGCTGGTAAAAACTGTTAACTTAAATGAGAAGATTCTTAATCTCTTTGTTAAAAGAAGACATTCAACATACTCCTAATTTATAAATTATGTATGTACAGCTAAAAGAAAAAGAATGAGATTTTCTCTTTTCTTCTCTAAAAAATTACACAGGCTTAAACTTTTAGAATATCACCGATGTTAGTTTAAATATTATTTTTTGGCCCAGATGTCATCAAGTACAGTAACTGATGAGAAAAGCATAGTTTTTAAAGTTTTTGTTATATTGTAAAGGACAGAGAAATTATTTCTAATGGGTAGGTATCTAAAAAGACTTTCTTTTAACCAATAAAATTTACAAGGACAAAGTTGAGAGAAAATCGAATACCATCACACACTTCACACACGTTGCTACACAGAATGGAGCAAGCAGATTAATCTATTGATCCTAGGTTAATAATCTCAATTGATGATTTTGTCATAATTAGTTTTACAGCACAGAATAGGGCCTGTTTTTCTGTAATGGTAGGGAAAACTAACATTTTCTACTTGTCTTTCTAAGGTTCTTTTGTTGACAGCTGTTTGACAAAATAAAGTAGAGCTGAGAACTGTTACAGAGATATGACCTACTTCATATTACATGAAGTAGGTCACATCCTGCTTCTAGCACATACAAGTATGCAGGTAAGAGGAAAGGACTCATCTGGAGGTCTGCATTAAAAATCACTTTCAGATACGGCCAAGACCTCAGTGGGACCATCTTGGCAGACACTGTAGCTTGAGAAGAAAAGAGGAGCCCAAGACAGAAGACCTTCCATTTCTCTGCCCATGTTGTTAGGAGAGTAACAATGAAAATTGTGCTCTTTGGCCTCTCTTTGAGCTGGCTTCCTGATAAACAGAGCAAACGCAGAGGCATCTGTAAGAGATTTGAGGTCACTGGGGCAGAGGAGCCCCAGCATTTCCTTTCTACCTTCAGCCCATGTTTTTGGGAGTAGCTGCAACCCTTCGGGGCTACAGTTCCTACCAGACAGCCACTCCCCCTTGACTTCCACTCTCGCTGAACTCTGAAAACCTTATTTTCTCCCTTTGCTTTTTCAGGTCTTGGCATGATGATATTTCTACATCCTCTGCTCTGGCCCATACCTCTATAAACAGTCCTTTCCATAGTTTCACTTGAACCCTCTGAAGTTAATTCTGTTTGTTACTGAAACAGAGGTTCACAAAGTAATCTGTTCTTCTCGTCACAGCCCTTGATGACTAAGGTGACCTGAGGTTCTCCTCACCATCCACAGACTGCTGGTGCTACATGGAGATGAGAAATCCACTCAGGTTCCCGTGCTTCCTCCTGTGCGTCGCAGGCACTGCCAATACCTATGATGGCAGCTGAGTCAAAATTGCAGAAATAGGAACATTGCTGCCGCTCTTAATTCTGCAGATTTTAATCATTTGGCGTGAATATGAGCATTCTCCTTTTCTGTCACACTTACCTGAACACTGAAGACAGGATTGGACTAGGGAAATAAATAATTTCAGCAAGGTTGCTTGAGTAAAGAAATATTACAGCTTACCTGCTCTTGCTGATGCTGCATTATTCCAACGTTTGAGTCATCAAAGAATGCTTGAGTCAGTAAGTCCCCTCATAAAATAGTGTCTTGATTGTTAAAATACAATTAACTCTGGAAGGAGGAAAAAAAGATAATATTTTGTCTTTTAGTAACTCTCCTAGGGAGATAGGGCAAAAAGCAAAGTGTGGTATTGTGTTTTATAAAAAGAAATATATATTTGGTCTCTGGCCTGGTTCCTGGTTCAGAACTGAAACTCTTGGAATTTCCTAAGTGATAGGATCGATAAAGGTATCTTCCACTATTCATAACATGTCTGCTTCTATTATACCTGAGTTTATATCAGTGAGTGTCTTTAGGAACACACCTTATGTTGGGGCCAGTTGTCAGGGGAAGCAACTGTGATTAGAAAGGTGGAACTTTCAGTCCCACCACTTTAGCTCTGGGGAGGAGAGAGGCTAGAGGTTGAGTCAATGCCCAGTGACTAATGATTTAATCAACCATGCCTCTGTAAGGAAGCCTTCATAAAACCCCAGAGGAGGGACTTCAGAGAACTTCCTGGTTGGTAGACATTCTGATGGAGGAGAGTCGAGTGCCTGGAGAGCACCATGGAGGCTCTCACACCCTTTCCTACATACCTTGCCTTATGTATCCCTTCCACCTGGCTACTTCTTCTGATTACACACACACACACACACACACATATACATACACACATGCACATACACACACATATATATTTTTATTAATTTTTTTCTCTAGCTTTATTGAGGTATGATTGACATATACAATTGTGTGTGTATATATGTATATATACAGGGCCCAGCGTGTGTGTGTGGGTGTAAATGCCTGCTTGAGTGTGGTTGGTAGGGTAATAATATGGGTGTAATAATTTTTAGTTTTAGTTTGATTATTTCATCTCAAATGTCATATGGTATGCTTGAGTGTAGTATGGTTTTGTTACAGAATCACATGCTTATGATTTTGTAATACAAGATTTTATAATAAAAAGGGGGTGTTATTTGTGGTGGACCACGTATAATATATTTATAACTTTATTTTTATTGTTGACACAAATACAGATGTCCCTATTTCTCCCCTCTTTGCATTTACACAATGGAATACTATGCAACTAGGAAGAAGGGACTCTTACCTTTTTCAACTGCATGGATGGACCTAGAGACATACTAAGTGAAATAAGCCAGTCAGAGAAAGACAAATACCATAGGATCTCACTTGTATGTGGAATGTAGTAAACAAAATAAACTAATGAGCAAAAAAACCCCACAAAAAAACAGTGTACAGTGTGGATACAATTGTATATAATTAAAGTGCACATAATGATTTGATATACATATCCTTTGTGAAATGATTTCTACCATCAGGTTAACTATCATATGTATCACCTCACATAATTACCAATTTTGTGTGTATGTGTGTGTATGTGGTAATGATGCTTAAGATCTCTCAGCAAATTTTAAGTGCATGCTATGGTATTATAAGCTAGAGTCACCATGCTATACATTAGATCCCCAGAACTTAACCTTATAACTGGCAGTTTGAGTTATATTCTTTTATAATAAATCAGTGATGTGGTAAGTAAAATGTTTTCTTCAGTTCTGCTAGCTGCTCTAGCAAATTAATCAAATTCAAGGAGGGGTTGTGGGAACTCTTGAGTTGTAGGTGGTAGATCAAAAGCATAGGTAGCAACCTGGACTTGTAATTGGTGTCTGAAACATGTGTGTGTGTGTGAGAGAGAGAGAGAGAGAGAGAGAGAGAGAGAGAGAAGGGAATCTTGTGTGAGACTGAGTTGTTAACCTGTGGGATCCAACACTCTCCAAATAGGGACTGTCAGATTTTAATTGAGCTGTAGGACACCTAGCTGGTGTGGCAGAACTGTTTGGTGTGGGGGAACTCCTCTCCCCTCCATTTGGTGACCGGAAGAGTCAGACGTGACGTGAGGTAGTGCTGTTGCAGAGTATTGAGAGTAGACACATGCGGGGAGTGTTTTCCTTTTAGACAATGTATCTCCTTTTATACAAAATTACAAACAGACAGGCATGCTGTAGAAGAAAGAAGAAACTGGTGGCAAGCTGTAGCCCACTCAAATGGGACTGAACCTCATTAAGATATTGGCTTTTATAAGGTACTAATTATCTGGCTTTGTAAGAATAAAGTGGTTTTTTTTTTCCCCCAAATTATAAGAGAAAGTATATTTAGAAAGTTACAGAGATGGAAATGTGCCACTTGGGTTGTGTGGGCTCAGGACACGAATTAAAGAAGCAAAAGAAGGGTCCTTGAAGCTTAGGAGAGAGAAAAGCAATGGTAACACAGCTGGGGGGAAAGAGGAGCAAACAGGAGGGGAGTGCTCCTGAGAGGGAGAGCACCTAAGCAGTGTAATCTCAACTGCAAAGACCAACTGTCCATATATTTATCTATACCAAGTCTTGAAGAGTTTCTTTTATTTGGGACGTGAAAAGATTTTTTAAAGGGGACGTTATTAAGTCTGATTAAATGTACACTATGATATTCAAAAAACACTCTACAAAAATAATTGCACAAACGCTAACAACTAATGCCAATCCTAACATTTCAGAGCAGATGAAACTTCTCAGAAGCCGTCCCCAGACCCACAAGACCGCATTACGTTCCCTCCATGCGCTGTCGCTGCGCCCAGAGCAGCAGCGTGTGGCGCCTACACTCACCACATCATCATTTGCAGTTCTCCTCAACTATATGGTGGGAATCATTATGGCATTATATGCTGAGTACTTATCACATAACCTAAAATACTGTAAGAATAAATTAAATATTTTTTAATAATTAAGAGGTGGTGGTACCAGTATTTATTTTTCTAATTGTTCCTTGTAAGGGAATTGGAGAAATTTCCTAACAAAAATACTTTTATTCCGAACTCATTAATTTCTCCCTTCAAAAATGTGTAAGTGCTCTGCATCGCTTACAGAATAAGGGCCAAACTCTTTACTTTGACCTACCGCATCCTTTCGAATCAGATGCCATCTCATCTGCTGTCACTTTGTACTAGTACCCAAGAATTCAACTACACTGAATTTACATAGAGCTTCTCCTCTCTTCCTTGCATTTAAAAAAGCTTCCTCTATATAAGATTCCTTACATTTTTTTCTTTTAATAAAATTTGTACTGATCTTTCTAGATCCAGTTCAAATCCGGTTTCCTGGGAACGTCTAATCTCATACGGATTTTGCTTGTATCTCCCATAGAGCTTTACCTTTGAATGGGCAAAACAGTTCTCAAAGAACTTAAGCCTAGCAGACCATTCAAAAAGGATTGTTTCATAGGCACTGTCCCTCCCAAGTTGCTAGGTGACTAGAGGTCCTACTTTTATTCCTTGGGGCTCTATCCTTTCTTTTGACCCAATTTAGAGTACACAATACCACATAGTATTCTTATGGAAATAAGAGGGGAGGAGGAGAGGGGGAAGGGAAAGAAGGGGGGAAGGGAGAAAGAAAGGGATTGAAGGAGGCAGAAAGGAAGGCAGGCTGGTTCAACACCTATTCTTGTCTCTACTTTTAGATACATCCAAATATTTTGGACTTTCCTTATGATTTGTTCATATACACTAATAGTGCTAAAAGGCACTATTTAAGACTTTGGAAGCAGTTGTGATGACCTCAACCAACGTAAAGCTTTTCATCCTTAAAGTGACAGGTTTTTGCTGAAACTGGATTCTAACAATGAGAATCCGGAGACAAACTTATTGTTTACATTGGCTATAAGCAGTTTCGTAAGAATTATGCCCAGAGCTACGGGCAATGAACTTTTTAAAAACAAGTCACTTTTGTTGAGAACAAAATTAAGCTCAATCTATTTTTAATAAAAGTATGTTTGTTTTGCGCTCTCTCTCTTCAGTTTTAGACAGAGGGGAAGGTAGGGCGAAAGAGAGGGAGAGAAACATTAATGTGTGGTTGCCTCTCACACATCCCTTACTGGGGACCAGCCTGCAACCCAGGCACGTGCCCTGACTGGAAATCTAACCGGCGACCCTTTGGTTCACAGCCTGGCACTCAATCCACTGAGCCACACCAGCCAAAGATATTTGTTTTTCTTTTTAGGTCATGTCAGATGCTGAAATTAGATAATGCCATTATTTTTACTTGATATCTAATTGTAGTGTTTTCAAAAACGTTTTCATTTCATTACCATCATTTTAAAAAAATATTTTATATCTTTCTGGAATCCATGCACTCACTAAAACATTTTGGAAACATTTTCTTTCTGACACATGAATGCATGAAACTACCAAGAATAGAAAAAAAGATTAGATGAGAATTAACAATAAGACTGCTATTTGAAACAGTTTCCAGTATAGGAGATATTTTCCTAATTTAAATTTACCAAAAGTTCTTCCTTTGCTAACGTTTAAGTTCATGTTGTGTTACGCTGTGCAGAAATTAGTTCTGCTTAATTAAATAAGGCTGCAAAAAGAACCTGTTTGCTTTTCCTACCAAAGGACAACCCAGTAAATGTACTTCTTCACTACATACTGAGCCATGTGGGAAATATTGGAAGAGCTTCCTTCTCAGAGAGTCAAGCTTTTCATCGGATAAAATTATCTATGTGTTTCTGTTAAATAAAAATATCTACAGTTCTCAAATATTATATAAATACAGAGTCACCAAATTTTATATAAATAACTATGGTAATTACAGATCACATCTTTTCAGTAATTCATACATGGTATAATTAAATGGAGGTAAAATTCCTTACTCTATTAATGCTGCTAATTTCACTACATTGTTATCTTAAAGAAACTCAAAGACTTGAGGATGAGAAGGAGGCTACTTTTATTAATATTTAATAATTGTGCACAGTCATGCATCTCTTGTTGCTAGAATTCTCTGAATTCTACTTCCACTTTGGCCAGGGTAGGTAAGTAGTGGAGAACTGGATGCAGGAAGGGTAAAGAAGAAAACAGCTATCAATCTGAGACTTAAAGATGAGCAGACTTTTAACAGGTGAAATTAGAAATGCAGTTCATTCCAGGTGAAAAGGCCAGCAGAAGCAAATGGCATCAAGATGGAACAGGAGATAGATATATAAACAAGAATCATCCCAGTCAGATCAAAGCCCTGGAAATCTCTCTGTCTTAACAAGCACTCTGGGTGAGTCTGATACAGGTGCTCTATGAACCACATTGAGCAATACTGAGCCCGTGAGTTGCTGAGTAGGTCGGTACAGAACTCAATACCTCAAGGGAGCTCAGCAGCTCACAACAACAATAATCTCAACTCCTCTGAGAATCTTCCTTTGTTCCCCTCATTCCTTTTTCATGATTTAAGCATTGGCTTATTATTTTAGTCTTGTTATACTAAGTGGTTTATTATTCTTGATGAATAGTGAATTATTCTAATAGTGCTTATTATTCTATTCATTACAACTTGAGGCTGATTAGGAGTGAATTAGGAGGCTGAGGAGATGTTCCAATAGCAAAATTAGATTTCCACACTTTTATGGTGCTTATTTTTCAGTATCAGTGATTGTAAGGGTAGTTTCCATCACTTAACCATCTCTTTCTCTGCCATAAACTACAGAGATAAGAGATATAGTATGTTGATTCTAAAATAAGGAGATTTCTTTAAAGAGAATCATTTAAATGACTTGATACTTAACTGGGTGTTTGAGTTTCAAAACTGCCACAAAACTATGCTTCTTTTCTGAGTAATAGAATATGGCAAAGAGAATGCAATGATACTGCAATGGTTACCTTATGATGAGTACGTATGAGGCTCTGTCTTGCTACCATGCACTGAAGAGATTGCAAACTTCAGTTCACATTCATGGGGGTCCAGACTGTTAATGGTCTTCTGTCCTCCCTGCCTGGCCTCCTGGGCTTCTGCCTTGCTTAGCCAGTTCCTTAGTAAAGTATATATAATATGTACATAATATATGTATGTACATACACACCTGCATGTGTGTGCCTTACTGCTTCCTGACTGAGCCCTGATTAATCTGTTTAGTCCCATGTTATTATTACATACTATAGAATGTGTATTCTATTCTATAACAATAATTGACTTCTTAGTTTTCTGTTTAACTCAATTTCAAATACTGCCATTACATGTTATCTCTTGTGAAATTAAGTACTGTGTTTGGAAACATAAGAGATATTATTTTACATCATTAAGTATATGCTACTCAAAGACAGAAAATGGTAGGGAGGTCAATGTATGATATTCTTTAAATTATTATTTTAATTTACCTATCATCATCAAGGAAAAAATTCTGTGCCATTCATAATGCCACATAACTGATTTTTACAGTTTTTTAAGTCCCAAGCTTGCTTGCTCATTTCTCTCAATCATAGTGGAAAGAAGTACTGCTTCTTTTTTTTTTCTTTTTCTTATTTTAATTGTTTTGTACAGTTTTCTGTCTTTTACTCCCATCCCAGGCCACCGCCCCAGCCCTTCCCACCTCCGTCCCATTTCCACCCCCCTCTAGTTTTTGTCTGTGTCTTTTATACTTGTTGCTCCAAACCCTTCCCCTTTCCCCCTGAAATTCCCTCCCCTCTCCATTCTGGTGACTGTCAGCCTGTTCTCAATTTCAGTGTCTTTGGTTATCTTATGCTTGTTTGTTTGTTTTGTTGATTAGGTTCCTGTTAAAGGTGAGAACATATGGTATTCGTCTTTCACCACCTGGCTTGTTTCTTACTCCACCCCTCTTTGTATACAACCTCCATACTAATACAACACTGGTTCTGAGTACACTCCACTTGCTTTCGTAGGACAGTTCTCTGGAGCCTTCTGACATCCTTACATAATTTGGACTAATTTTTATTATGGTCTGTAGCATGTCTGTCACCACAGGATTTTATTTCATTGCTGATCTTAGTCATTCTTAGACCCCTTACTCTCCTCTGTTTTATAATAATTTTTTTTTTTTGCTGTTTTTCTGAACTGCAAATATGACAGTCATCAACTTAACGATGGCTCAACTTACACTTTTTCTGGCTTTATCACAGTGAAAAAGTAGAAACCGCTGTACTTCAAATTTTGAATTTGGTTCCTTTCCCGGGGCTAGTGATGTGCAGTAGGTATACTAAGGTGCTCTCTTAGGATGCTGGGCTGTGGCAGGAACTACAGCTCCTGGTCAGCCAGGTGATCATGAAGGTTATACTCCACAGGGTACTCTCTTGCCAGCACATTTTAGAAACATATATTCAATAAATTACAGGAGATATTCAATACTTTATTAGCAAAAAAGGCTTCACATTAGATGCCCTTCACTGTAGGCTGTTATATTTTGAGTACATTTAAGGTAGGCTAGGCTTAGTTAGCTTGATGTTCAGTATACCCTACTGGATTAAATTAATTTTTGACTTAGGATATTTTTAATTTACAATGCATTTATTGGGACATAATGCCATCATTAGCCAAGGAACTTCTGAAATAATTTTCTTTCCCAGAAAAGGATTATACACACTAGAATTTCTGAATTGCTGAGTGTTTTAAAAAAAATGTCTTTATATTTGATGTTCACCACTTTTAATTGGCTATTTGGCTAAATATATTAATGTTTTGCTTAAGTAATTTTGACTCAATATTAAAAGAATTCATTCAAATTCTTCTAAAATCTGATGTAGTTTTCACTTTTTTAAGACAATTTCATCCTCCTCTTTAGAAGTTTTGCATTCACGAAAATATATGATTTCCTTTTGCTTCATATCCTTACCAAAACTTAATATTGCTATCATGAGAAGACTTTTAGTCTTTTTTTAGTAGATAGATAATGACACATGTCACTTTGTTTTATATTTACATTTACTCAATGACTAAGGATTTGGAGCTTCTTTTCCTAGGTTTCTTCCCATTAATGTAAATTCTTTGATGGAACATCTATTCAGATCATCTGCCCTTTTAAAAATCAGGTTGTCTGTTGGGCTCTTGTCATTAAGTTGTAAGCATTCTTCATATAGCTTGGATACTACAACAGTCATCTCCAACTTAACCGGCCCATAATTAAACTCTTGATTATCTGCTTTTTTCTTTGCCAAACATGTTTACTTTCTAATTATTCTTATCTCATTCAGTAAATAATCCAATTAACTACAACTGTTTAAACATTCCTTGTTCCTAATCCTTTTTACTTATGCAACATCTAATTTGTTTTCTAATATTTTCAAGAAAAATAACTAATCTTTCTTTCATTACTGAATCCAACCTAGTACAAGCCCACGTCATTTTGAAATCACCACAGTGTGACTGCCTTCAGACTGGTCTCTTTTCTTCCAATCTTCTCTCTCTACACAAACCACAATTTTTTTTTTGGGGGGGGGTGTGGTGTTTGTTCGTCACACATTGTCCTTGCTGTAACTTCTCCTGAAAGGTTGCTTATTTCAACTAGAGTAAACTGCAAATCAAGACCATCACCTAAGTAATCACTCCTAGAACTGTATGTATACCAGTGCTGATTACCCTGGTGAATCACCTGAATGGCTTGTTAAAACCGATTCCTGAGAATAGCCCCACTGATTCTAACTCAGCAAGTCTTGGGTGAGGACCAAGAATAAGCTCTCAGGCAACGCTGATACCAACACCTATGCACCACATATTTGCATCTACATGACATGTCTTTTCAAACTCTCCAGACCCACCAACACTTAAGCCATATGAGCCTCTTCTTCTCTCTCAGATGTAGCAATGCTATTTTAATCAA